>JALLOT010002216.1:0-13173 GCA_036939595.1 Thalassiosira livingstoniorum | reverse complement strand
GGAACCACCTGGGCACCTGGGCCAAAGACCCATCAATGAGTCACACACAGTGGGCAAAACAATAACAAAATTGGTGGGAAGCAGCCAATAAATGAACATCAAGCTCACTTTTTTTATCCAACAAGAAGTGGGTTGTATGCTACAAAAACTTTGCAGCATGTTTGTTAGTAATTAGTTTCAACTAAACAATGAAGTTTTTGTTTCACCAACCCAACCATGAACTTAGCAGCATGCCAGTTGTCTTTTGGCTGCTAATGGTAGATTAGGATACACACTACTTACAGCTACAGTCAAGCAAAAAAATAAGCTGTGTGTGTGAAGTTTTTGGCTTTGGACAATAGCATTTGCCAAACCAATTGTGGTTTTGGTATTAGTGGTGGTGCTGTACATCAACATGTTAGGTGCATTGGGTTGTCATTGATTGTGACTTACTTTTTTGCCAATGCAAGTATTAGTGCATTTATCCCTTCCATTGGCATTGGGACCAAGGTCAGTGTTGGTCTTTTGTTAATTTGTTCTGATTTTGTAGGGACAATGGGGGGTGGGGAACAGAATGTATGTTATCTTGTAATGACAGTGAATGGATTAATTTTTTGAAGTCAATGATCTATTTGATGTAATCACGGCCTCTTAATCCCAAGAGTTTAATGACATTGTCATAGCAATGAAACTAATAAAAATATGAATACGGGAACATTCATCATTTCAATAGTCCTTTGTATCAATGATGGCAGTGTGGGGGGGAAGGGAGGGTGGCACCGAATGGGTTTGGAGAGTCCATAAAAGCCCTAGCTACCATTATCTGCTTCTAGTCATCATAGCCATGCGCCTGGACATGTATGGACCCCCTGGATCCAGTGCAGTGCCCATGTATCTACCATCTCCTGCCATCTCATGCCCTCTGTCACCTGCCACAGTCAATCTCCAAATATCAAATCTCCCACACACTTCCTAGCTAGTTTCCATCACCACGAAAACACCATGGAAAAATAACTTCACCTTCTACAGATATATCAGAATCATCATCTGATATATCAAAATAAGAAGTGACAAGTGTGCAAGTAGCAATTAAGTCAAAGGGAAGTGGAACAGAATTTGTGAATTACATCTTGGTTCATTGTGATAGCCATGGACACAAAGCAGTAGTAAGTGAGGTGGTATATTATTGGCAGGATTAAAATAGTATGAAACAGTAGAATACAACATATAATAATTACCTTGTTCATTATCATCATTGGTCACAAAATAAAAACAATTAACTGCTATTTGTAAAAAATGTTAATATAGTTTTTAAGTAAACAGAGGCATGTTATATGCTTAAGATAGTCATGAAGTGTTATGGTTAGTAAGAGTTTCACTAAATTACACCACAAAAAATAATAAGCTCCAGATTAATTGAATGAAGTAGATATTTTTGTTAGAATCTTACAACTGACAAGACGAAGTGGACATGTCACTTTGAGTTCTTGATGGTCCCCATGATATTTAGTGTGTGACTTGGACTCATGAGCAGCTCTTTTTTAATGGTAAATACTGGGAACATTTTAAGTGGCATAGGATATAAAAAGCATTTTAAAAGCCTTTTTACCATTAAAAAATGGTAGACCTAAAAAATCAAAGCAGTGTTTTTTCTTCAAAATAACAAAGAATTAGTAATGGATGGTGTTTGTTCCTCTTCATGTATATGAAAGAGAACAACCCTTTCCTTTATTGGGGGCACTCGCTTGCAAATTACATGAGGGACATGGGAGGTATTTGAATATAGCACAGAATGGCTTGAAACTTGGTATAGAAAGAAGGGGGCAAAACATATCCCTGTAGACTTCAAAGACTTGTGGAGAAAACATGGAACGTGACTAAACAGCCAACTGATCACAGTGAGGTTAGCAAAAATACAAAATACAAGTCCATTGACATTGACCCCATCAAGTCTCTTTTGAATGATGCTATGAGTATCTACACAGATGGTAAATGTTGAGAAATGATTGCAAATAACTTAATCATGCCTAAAACCTCTTGAATATCACAATATTTTACTCTCTGAGAGGAAAACATTCATTTGGTTAGTACTTTGTAGTTAGTGACACCAATTTTCATGACATTGAGAGAGAGAGAGAAAGAGAAAGAGAGAAAGAGAAAGAGAGAGAGAGAGAGAAAGAAAAAAAGAGAAATAGATAGAATGAGAGACAGAGGCTTCCTTGCACATTAGAAGTTGAAATAACTGTTACTGTTAGCAATATTTTTTATTGTAAACATATGTATTAATATCATTGATTGCAATAATCAAAATTAGAAACTTTTCAATCCAGTAGCTATTTTTTGGACAACTATTTTAAAAAGAGTCTCATATATTTTTAAATGATCCTCCAGAAAAGTTCAAATCCAATATCAGCACCAGCAATTGTGGAATTACAAATAGGATTACTCTGATCTTAAACACCAACAAATGGTTTTAAAAGATGTTGGTATTTTTTTTTAAGATATCCACAATGTGTTTGTAATGATGCTAATGGCATCTCATCATTTCAAAGATTATTGACAAAAATAATGTAAAGTAATTGTTGATTACATAAATGAGTAATTGCAGCTACGTGATGTTAATACAGAATTCCTATGGAAGACGGGTGTTGCCACCCCTCCTAAATTGCACTAGCTGCAGCTACATGTATTAGCAACAAGGTATTTAATTTTCTTTGCACTTAGCTACAAAATATTAACACGGAGATATAGCTGCTACATGGGGGAAAACCTTAGCTTGCCTGTCTTCTTTGCTGTACAGAAAAATCAAGCATTTAAAAGTAAATGGTTTACATCATGAATTTATAGAATGACTGCCAAAGTGAGTAAAACTAGCAACAGTAAATCAATGAACACCAATGATTAAAACGCAACAGTGCCTAGTGTTTGAAATAAAATATATTGTATCATCTAGTAAGGCCCTCATCATTGAATTTGAGTCAATTTCCCATGGCATCTGTGTGAATTTTGTTGGGTTTGTTGGTACTTGGTGCATCTGCCAAGATCAATTGCTAATTAAACACAACAATCATCATACAACTCAATGCAGGGGTAATGAGAAAACAACGAATGCTACAAATACACAGCAAGGTTTACTCACCAATACCAATACATAATCAAACTATCTATACATGAGTTTAAGGTACTCTGGATTTAGGCAGAATGCCCAAAAAACAAAAAAACTAGCATGAGTTGAGTGGATGATGTCAGGGAGGGAAGGAGGATAGATTGGATGGTGTTCTGCTTGTGTAGATGCTTGTGTCAATTTATGTTGTGTGTTGCTGGTTGTTGATTGTTGTACAGAAACTGTGTGTTTGAGCTGATTTGTTGTGCACCCAACAAGAAATGAATCATAATATTATGTACTTCATTTAGAGACATGAGGGAATCATTTGCATGGTAATAGTTTCAAACTTGAAATATATTGAAGTTATTTTTGGTCCAATAAACTAGAAATCAGGTAGAAAAATGTACTACTACTTTTTGAATGTATCAAAAGTATCATTTTGAGTGGAAACCAGTTCCTTTTGGTTGAAAGCCATGAAGATGTTTGACATCAAAAAGAGCAAAGTACTTTAGACAAAAACTAACTGAATGATTCATAAGAAGACACCAATTGATCTCTTCCCAATCCTGAGCTTAGAGTTTCAATATTTATAAATTTATTTCAGTAGTTCAATTTTTGATTATATCAAAGCAACTCTTTTGAAAAGTTGTAACAATAATGATGCTCAAAGACTAAAGCAAATGTTGTTCAGAAACAAAAACAAACAACCCTTTTTTCATTTCTGATATATTATAAAGATGTCAGGCATTTAGACACAACATTTTAGTGTATTTGAAGCAAAAAAATCTATCTACAAATGAGCTCTTTTTTACTAATTTCAACCTGTGAATCCAGTACTAATATAGTACTGCTAACCTCTTTGTCAAAATGACGACATTTTTATAGTTTTTAGTGAATGATTATAGTACCATGGTAAAATTTCAAAATGTTTGGTATCAAATTACAATCATTTGATAAAAACTGTCAAGATATGACTAGCCTTTGTATGTAGTTATTTACATATCTGTTGCAAACTCAGTGGGCAAATATACATAAATACATACTAAACAACACTTGAGCAGAGACTTACAGGCTTGATTGCCATGTAGTTAGATGGTTGATTTTGTTAGAAACATGGGCTACTTATAGCTTAGATGAACATTGCTTGTCACAAAGTAGTTTTGTATCTTGTAAAAACATATTTTAATGATGGTGCTAAAATGAAGGGATTATTCATATCAACACGATCAAATGGTCCCAGACAAACACATAGAGGAGTTAATAATGTAATCCAATTTGTACAGTGAATAATTTTTTTAGACAAAAATCACCTATAAATTCTGAAAAATAATTTATTGTAAATCTAATCACAATATTGATCTAATTTGATTGCTGAGTTTAATTTGTTGTTTTTTCCTTACTAGTACTAGGTAATGAATGTTTTTTGTATGAATGAAAAAAAAACAAGAAAACTTTTTTTCTAGATACCTACTCTCTTTATTCCAAGGTAATGATCAAAAAATGTATTTGTGTGAAACCAGTATTAGCTATTGAATTTTTCCATAGCTAAACCTTTATACACTTAAAGGAGATAAACTGCTAGAAAAGTTTTAATAGATCTTTTATAAGAGACAAGGGTAAAGGATTCATTCCATTTTTTTAAAGTTGTGTGAAACATCTCAGTGAGATTTTTGGGTTGATGTCACTTTTTTATTCTTTTTCAATATAGTTTCATTGATCATTTCCAAAATATCAAAATCTAACATAATTATGAATATCATAAACATAGTTATAAATATTATTGATGTCATTACAAAGGTTTGATATAATACCCAAGAGTTACTACCTAATTCTAATACCAATATAGATCTACATTGTTGTATTGATTCATTTCTTATATTTTTATTATAATGTTTCAGTTTTGGGATAACACTATTTTTTGTCATGACATAAAACCAGTTTTTCCATTATTATTATTAATATTATTATTGTGACTGAGAGGTTATTTTTCCAGCAGTAAATCATTTGTTGATGAGCCAAGGTAACACATGCATAGGAATTTTGATGCGTATTTACACCATCTTACAAAAAACGGGTCTATCAAGTTAATGACTTTTTTTTGGAAAAAACATCACATCATGTCACAAAATCAAAATTGAAACTACCTTTAACTCCATGCAATATTTCAAATAATTCATTTATTCATCATATTATCTTACAGCTGGAAGTTGGAAAAATCTATAAAGATTCTCTGCTTCTCTTTAAAGAAAATCAAATCAATCATTTTGCATGCTAATTTTGACAACCATTTTTTTCATTTGATGAAAAAATTAAATTTACTGGTATTACTTGTTGTTTTCTGTTATAAGAAACAATAAAAGATTGATGTAGTTTCACAAATATTTTTAGTCCCTTTGGATTGACAGCATGATATATTGGCAATTCTGAAGATAAGAAGCAATAAATGAAATATTTCAATACAGTTTATTTGAAAAAGTATAACTAAGAATAATTTCTTCCTAAATGGCTTCTCTCCAGATTAAAACCATGTTTGTTTTATTTTTTTGTTGTTGTTTTGACTCTTATGATGAGGACTCTAATAGTAAGTAGTAATAGCTTGATACTCTGTCCTCTGTCTTAAGTGGATTAATCTTTTTAATAATTCTTTGAAGTTTCAGATTCAGGTTTTCTCTTTCTAAGGTGAGAGTTCTTGTTCAGGTGCATTATTTGGTTCTTTCATTGATTCTTTATGTGTTTTTTGTAGTTTTTTTAGGTTCTTTTGTAGGCTCTTTTGTAGATAATTTTGCAAAGTCTATTATATATTTGTTAGGTTTTTTGATTATTGTAGATTTTTGTAGGATGGTATCAGACTCTTGTATTTGGTATTTTGTATGTTGCTGTTGGAGATCCTTTTCTAGGTTTTTTATTTTGGTATGACTTCCTGTAAATCACATTCAATTTCCAATGTAAGTCTTATTTTAGGTTGCTCATATTGCTAATGTAATTGCTTGCTGTACACATAATTCCATAGTAGATACAAATGATTGTTCTAAGCTTGTAAGGTGGGGTTCCCGACTATCAAAAAGAAATTACCAATAATACCAAGAAAGGTACACTTAGATCACACTTATATTAATTTTATTGCAGTACTTCAACTCACAAAACTTCACCACATGATGTTGGAAAGGGTTTTGAATCAGGTAAGTATATAGTTGCAATATCTCTTTGTAGACACTGTGACCCATGAAGTGTGTATGCCTTTAACTTTTTTCATCTATCTGTAAGCATACTAAATTAGTTGTATTGATTCCAGCATTCAAAAAACTAGAAACAAAATTTCAACTTCATACAGCATATTTGGACATTCAGCTGACAGAGACTTTTACACCCCTCTAAAGGTACGTCTTTAGAGTATAGTCTATACTATAGTCTTTGGGTGTCATTATAAATGAAAAAAATATAGAAAAAGAGCAAGTTCTTGCCACCTAGCAACAATTTTGGAAATTGATATGTACCAGTATTTCATGTACCTGACTAGTGCAAGATTTCTCCTGCCTAATGAACCAGATATTCAACAGTTATTACCATGTGAATAAATTAAGCTCAGACCATAGTGCACATCAACAAACCAAGTAGAGGATGAAAACAAGAAAAAGTAAAAAAGGAGTGATGATTATGATGTTGGTACCTTGTTTATAACTCAATACATAATTAACTTGAACTATCTTGTGAATACTTGAGACACATACTGATGTATCGATAATAAGAATGGATTCAAACGGCAGCAAAAATGATATTAATATTAATTTTTGCAGTCCAAATCCCAGTTTTTACGAATAAATTCCTCAACAGTTTCCAAACCTCTATCAAAATAAAGAGCTGCAAGAATAGATTCCAAGGAATCGCTAAGAACTGAATCGATGGAGCCCCCCTCACTATCTCCGAAGACACGGGGTAAACGAATGTGTTTACCCAGTCTCAACTTCATCGCAATGGATGCCAACGTATCTTTGCAACATAATGTGGAATGCCGGTGCTCCAAAGACTCTTTCGATTCGAATGGATACTGCTTCCTAAGAAGATCTGCNTACAACTGGAAGGTGGTGATACGGTATTGAAGAAGAACTTTCACGCGTCAGTGCCAGCTTCAAGAGGGAAATGTCTTTAAATGAAAGGCCAAGATCCACAGTTGCATCGCGCAATTCCCTCGTCATTTCAGAGCCATTGACTGCTCCAGATTCTTCGAGTCGATCGACATCAAAGTCACTTTTGATCGTGCCCGATTCACTCATTCTTTTAAAGGTATCAGTAAAGTTTACCCTTCGCACATCGATTTGATTAGGTTTGGATTGATCTTCCGTTGTGATTGTAGATGACATGACATTATTTGTATTGGATGTCAGCAACTCCATTTCTTTTACAGCCAATCGCATATTCTCCCTGATTTTAGTCCGTTGGGTTGTGGAAAGACCTGGCGAAAGGAGCATCTTTTTATGTCGTTCCAACTCCATTGACAACTCAGTCGCTCGTTGTACTTTTTCGTCACTCATACCAGATTGTGACTGATAGTCTCTATCTCCTTCTTTGATCTCCAATGAGTTCAATTTTAAGTCGTCCTTTCTCTTCCACGAATGAACCCGGAGTCCACTAAGTTGACTTTTGCTGAGATTATCAGGGGCAGATAAAAGTGTTTTGAATATGTTCTTCCATTGTTTTAAATCCTGGCGCAAAAGTTCTCTTTTTTTACTCGATAATGTCAAATCTTGCCGTCTTTGTTCGGTCTTTTCAATGACGTGACGACAGAGCCTTAGAGCGTCCCCAACGCTCAAACTTCTAGTTTCACTAATTTGAATCTTTTTCGCTAAATCAACCGGCCCTGATAACTTCGATGTGGGAAGGAAAGTATTTTTTTTGTTAACCTCATCCAAAGTGCCATAATGTTCACGGTACTTGCGGACAGCATTCATAATTTCAACTTGGAGACTTCGCCGTAGGTTATTTGGGTCTGAAACAAAGGCTTGCAAAGCTTTTTTCAGTTCTCTGTATCTTTTTCCTGTGTTTTCACGTTGAGTTGCATTCAAAGTTTTTCCTCGCCTCCTTTTTTCGTAAAAATCAATCATGAATTCAATTATTCGTTGGCTTTCCTTGGGAGGCATTGCCAATATTTTGTCAAAAGCATCAGAGCTCGCCATCTGCTGGGGATGTGTCTTGCTTTGAATCAGATTCTGTTCGCCATTAAGATTGGATTGAGACACATCCTTTCCCCTCGAGTCACGAATTGGAACTGATTTAGAGTTCAGTTGTTCTGTGGATGATATAGAATTAGATTGTTCTTGGACTTCAACATCCAAATTGTCATCTGGAGGCGACGTGTTTTTGATCGATGGTGGCACGATCTCATTGAAGACCACCCGCAGACTTTCTGAGCTTGATGTATTATAAGTTTTTTCTTCCACTCTCGAAGCTTGCTGCATGGTTTTCATTTTGTTCACGAAATTCATTTCAATGTTGGGTGGAGGAGGCAACGAAGAAGAAGGATCCAAGAGATCGAGAGGAGGGATTTCAAAATCAATTTTGGTGGATCGCTCGCTGAATTTTCGAATGTGGTTATTGGAAGATGTAAGGAGAGGGCTCCCACGATTCGGTGCGACTGCGCTTGAAAAATGGGACCAATTTGTTGCTCTTCTAGCTTGCAAGACGTGACGCATTGGGTTTTGACGTGTGCTGTAATATTGATACTGGCGCAAATGCTCCAAATGTCGAGTTGCTGATCCCCCGTAGCCGATAGCATGGCCAGTTTGCAGCCAAGAAGCGGATGGATTCACGCTGCACCTCAGTCTGATTGTCAAATCCACGTGGGTGGGTGGCTTACGGAGAGGGTGTATCGTCAGCGGATGCAATGTTGGCATCACTGCCTTCGCAGTGGTCCTGAAGGACATTACATTGGTATTGAACATCGAACTCATCTCACATGGAGGAGCCGGCGAAGGTGGAGCGTGGAGCTGAATTGGTAGTAGGTGCCCGGGTGCCCGTCCTGTTGCGTCCAGTCAATCAATGTGGTCTGTGATTCTGTGGTCATAAAGCTCTCTCTGTGGAAATTCTGGAACAACCCAAAGTCACGCTTAAAACAGAAATATTTTGAAAATTTTATATACGTCACACTTGAGTGTGACAGTTAGAATCAAAATTGAAATTTCAGCAAGGACAGTGAGAATAGAATTATGAAGTAAATTAACTCGTTTCCATCACCAGACAGGTTAAAAACATCTTGATGCAATTTTTAAAAAAAAGAGGGATAGTATGGTGTTGCCTTTTTTGTCAAGTATATTGACAAAAAGTCTCAAAAATTACAATCCAAGACCATTGTGAAGCCACCATAAAAATGTCCTGTTGACAATTTTGCCAAAGTCAGGATTTTTTCTGATTTTTACTACAAAATCACTATCATTTATTTTTTTGTGTGTTTTCAGGTGTTTTGCATGTAATTTGCATAGAATTTGCATCTGTTTCCGGTTTGGAATGTTTTAAAAGTAAAAATAGGAGCTCTTATATTAAGTGAACGTTCAAATCTTTGAATTTGAATGATGAACACAATAGTTTTTTCACACCCAGCGACTTGAATGGCTTCCAAATTAGAAATTTCTACATGTTCCTACATATCCTGTACCAGCCAAATATAGAAACAGATGCAAATAATCTACAAATCATCTGCAAAACACAAAAAAAACACACAAAAAACAAATTATAGCAATTTTGTAGCAATAATTTTTAGTCTGTTTTCATCCGAAACCATTCCTGACCACCAAAATCCGAATTGACCTTGGCATGGTTTTATTATGGGAAGTGGAATGTTGTAGTAATTGTGACATGGTGGCACCAGTGACAAGAATATTGTCCCTAGAGGTACCTTGATTGGGCTTACTAGAGCAGAAATTTTGTGCTGAGTTAATTTAGTCTATCTCAAAGGTCTAAAAGAGACCAGAACATGGAGAAAAACAACATTTTGTATGATGTTGACAGTTTTGTCAACATGAGATATGGTGCTGACAAAACTGTCAACACCATAAGAAAACGAGTAAAAGAAGAAGTAGAACCCAATATCTGAATTTGTTAATCTTTGTTATCTTAACTATTAAACAAAAATAGTTCCAATCTCTTTTTTCAATGGTTGCATCTGCTGATTTATGACAGTTGCCAGCTTGTAGAAGGCAAGTAGTTTTTGCCTCTGAAATCTATGGAGCAAAGCTGGTGCTTGCTGTTATTTTATGTGCCAAAAGCACAAAAAGCTGCTAAAAATCTAGATAAAATAGAAGTAATTGATTGGAAAAACTTTTCAATGATGTCATAGTGGGCCAAGAGACCTACTCCAAGCTGATTTTGTGTGTTATAGGATTGCATAGGTACATGCAATTGAAGTGCCCATGGCCGTACCAAGTAGCTGGAGAGAAAAGTATTACAAAACATAAAATGGTTAAACTTCATTGCAAGGGTTAAAGCTTCTATTATTAGAGCAGATTAAAATCTGAAGGGCAATTGATCCATGATGATAATGCTTTCCAGCCATGCGGCTTTACCTTGAAGACCATTGGTTTCAATCTGCTATGAACAGTTTTGCATTCTCTGGGAGCTCTCTCCAATACTTGCCAATTGTTGAACTAGTTCTTGAGAGTCTTGGAGGTAAGTGGGCCTTTATGATGCAAGCTGTTGTAGGTAGTATCAGCCCACCTGCTTAGAGCAGACATAAAAGTACCTAAATTACTTGTAATAGGTTGCTTGTTGCCACAATTTTTCATGGAACACTCCAAGAAGATTTGTGATTCTTTGCTGACTTGCTTGACAGCATTGCAACAAATCCTAAGTGCAACAGGTGATTTTAATGACAAAAAACTAAATACATTGAAAGATTCAGCAATTGAAACCATACTCACATCTATCATTTTTTCTGCCTCCTTTCTATATTAGAAAAAGAAGTAAGACTAATTTGTTACTCATCTCTTTCAGTCATGACCAGTGTGTTGTTTTCCTCTTTTATCTGTAGGAAATGTAAGACATTAGAAGATATGTTAAGGCTAACATGGTCTAGCATAGTCTTTAATGCTCTTCTTGATAACCTATTGATAATGGATCATACACAAGTTATGTTTCATTTTTGAAAAGTGGATATAATATTTTGTCTCAATATGCATGGACAAGCAAATTAATTCCATTCTGATAGAAATATTATGAATGACCAAGAATGATCCTCAAAATAGAAGTTCAAACCATTTATAATCTTGATTTAAACAAACCTTTAGTCTAACAAATCAAGGAGAAGTATCTGAATAATATTGATTACAGACCTTTTCAGCATTTATTCTTCAATGGTGAAGAAGATGTTTTACAAGATTGCATAAAAGAAAAAATAAGGAATATGACATCAAATCAAATCTGACATTGTCTAGGCAGCCCTTGGTGTTGAAATTCAAAAATATCTAAAAACCTGGTGAAAATGGGGGTATGGTACTTTTGATGGGTACAAAAAATTCTGAAAACTGACTTGCATAGAAAAATGAGTGATGTCCTTAGTAATATCATCAAGACATTTTTTGTTACATTTGGTATTCCTATTCTCCAGAACACAATTTTAGCATATGCCAAATATCTTATTGGTGTATTGCTACTGTAAAAATGGAAATTTGTGTCAGTAGGAACATTTACTACCATAACTAATTTTATAGATGTTGTCCAACATCTAAAATATTCATGACAAGTCTTTAGTGCTCCTACTGAATGAAATTATTAAGAAAGGTTTGAAAAAAAAAAACAGGTTTTCTTTTTTGAAATTTGAAATTATCATCTTAGAAAATGATCATCCTAAGGTTAAATCTACCCTGCAAATTCATTTATTTATAAAACACAATTGTAAAAAAATTTAAATGACCATTAGCTATATTCAAATTCACCTTGAAGTTAACTTAAATTATGTATGGCATTACGGTACTTACTTTTATCTACCATAGGAATAGGTTTGGTTATCAATCAAAGTTATATTTCTTTCAAACCCACCCCAAATTGTGAAAAGGAACACAAAAATGATAATAGAAACACTACACATTAAAATCATTAGCATTGTAGATAGTGCGCTGATTCCCAGCAAGACATTTTTTCATCAGAAATAAGACTTCTTGATATCAATACAAAGGGGAGCAAAATAGATACTTAAAGTATTGATGGTATGGTGTACCAGTCCACAAGATGTACCCAAAATGTAAAAATCTAATTGTAGAAATTAGTTCACACTCAACAAAGCTCAACATAGGAGTTGAAAAAAACTTAGCGTTAGAGATTTTTGCATATTTTATGTAAAATTCTCTAAAAATTTGTAAAAAAATAAATTGAATTGGTGTTCATAGTAATATGGTATGACCATAGTGGTATTAATTCAGATTGAAAAAGAGGTGCGAAGACCATCATGGTTTAACAGTTTTACCATGTCATTGGTGTTGCTATCACATGTGGCCAAGCTATTTGCATTTGACAACTGCATTATGTGCAGGAGACTAGTCATGCAGCAGCTCAAGTGTGCGTGCCATACTCATCGCAGTAAAAATCCTGACACACACAGGTGTTTGGGCAGATGATTTGCAGAACATATTTAGCCTGGCTTCATCTCCTTTGAGCAGTTCCATAATTGGTATTATTTTCACCTGGCTTGAAAGAAGTTGGGATTGTCCCCCATTTCTCTTCTTCCTTCCCATGATTCATTCAGATTTAATAATTGAATTGCTCATCTGAACCATATCTCTTTGCATGATGTATTACCTTAGACTCTTGCACCCAAACCTTTCTTTATATTCCTTGTGTTATGTGTCCGTGTCCATCAATATCATTTTCTTAACTTGGTTCCATTTACACACTTAAAAATCATTAAACTATTCAAACGCGGCAGCTGCGATCTACACCCCAAATGGTTACATGCAGCATTCTCTCTCAGTTTTAATCTTTCTGTAAGTATGCTTTTTCTGTTTTGTTAAAATTGATCTTTGGGTTCAAAAGATCAGCATCAACTAGAGTATCATTTTTCATAACTAGAAAACAATTCAAGTTGTTTCATTGCTAGACTGCTAAAT
>JALLOT010002215.1:0-13176 GCA_036939595.1 Thalassiosira livingstoniorum | reverse complement strand
CGGAAGGGGAGGAAGATGGTGAGGCAGGTGAGTGAACGAGTGAGACGGAGGAGGGGGGATCGGCTGAATCGGCAGAGTGGTGGGGAAGTTGGGGGTAGTGGGTTGGAAGAGGATGGAGATTTGGGGGGCGGGTGGGATGTGGGAGATGATGATACGACGGTGAGTGGGATGGAGGAGGATATTGGGAGTGTTGGGAGAGCGGTGGAGCGAGCGGCGGAGGAGGAACGGAGGCGGATGGAACTTTATCATCGGAGAAAGAGTTTTCAGTCATTTTTGGACGATTTTGAAGATGATGATGACGATGAGGAGGAGGAGGAGGAGGATGAATTCAAGGACACTAGCAAGAAAGAGACAGATGGAGAAAAGAATGATGGAAAAAGGAAGAATGAAAGTCAAAGGGCAGCGCCAATTTCTGCTCTGGAAAAAGAAGAGAAACCAGTAGAAGTTGAAACACCGACAGCAACTGACACTCTGCCAAGAGAAATACAAATATCTGACACATTGGAAACTAAACAACAATTGAGGCATGACACATTGTCAGAATCCAACGCCAAAGACACTGGAAATGACACCAGCAAAGCAAAATCGGAACTTCAAATGACCAGCACAAATGAAAAAACCAGTGCAAATAAAAAAGACAGTACAATCAACGCAATCAACGGAGCCACAGGTTTGAAACGATCCCGGGGCAAAGATTTACTCAACATTGCTTCCAAAATTGAAGTCTTTTCTTATCTCAGCAATGATGCATTGGTGGATATTTTGGAACATGTCGAGTATGAGAATTATCCATCTGCAGATAGCAAAAATGGCAGCTTGGATGACACACATGACATACGTGACATAAATGATTATGACGTGGAACACGTGATTTTCGATGAAACTACCATGGATGGAAGCTTATACGCAGTGGTAGAGGGTGAAGTCACCGTGACTCTCTCTATTGATAAAGATGCAATGAATTCTACTGCTCCTGGCATTGGCAATGGGAGTGGAAGGGGTCTTGGCAGTGACAGCTTTTCATTCGCAGTCCATCCCGGAGAAGTAGTAACTTCCATGCTCACCATCATCACCAGCCTCATTCGCGAATATCAAATTCAAGAACAACTTCAAAAGGCAGCGCTCACGACGGCGAAATTGGGATTTGGAGCGGATATCGGAGAGCGGATGGGGAGTGTGGTAAGCAATCTGTTGATTGGGGGGAGCATTGAGAATATGTTAAATACCAATAGCAACAACAACAACAACAATCGAAACAACAACAACATCGGCTCGGGTCAAGACGACAACAAGAGACAATCAACCTCCTCCACCTCCCTCCTATCCTCGGTAGAAGTACCCAACGGAATACACGTCCGCGCCACAACCTCCAACGCCAAACTCTTAAAAATTCCCACCAAATGCTTCACCCACATTCTGACCAAGTTTCCCAATGATGTCCATCGGATATGTCAAACCATCGTGGCGCGATTGCAGCGGGTTACCATTCAGACGTTGGTGAGGTTTTTGGGATTGGATGTGGGGATTTTGGGTACGAGTGGGTATCGCACGGGCCGCACGGATGGGGGTGGGGACGCGGGGAAGAAGTTGATGGAGCGTAAGGCGAGAAAGACTCCAGAATTTCTGGAGTTTGAAACCTATTTGGAACGCACCTTGGAGAGCAGCAAGGGTAACTCGAAGGAGTCGAGTGATTCGGAAAAGGAGCATAAGGAGCGTGAGGAGCTTTTAGAGCTTTTGGAGCACGCCACCGCTGCCGCTGCCACCTTACTTGGATTTCCTCCCAATTGCGGGCACGTATTGCAAGAAGGCGGAGAGGGATCAAGTATCGTTCGCGCTCCTCCCGGAACGACCATTTGTCAAAGGGGCGAAGCTCCCGATGCAGTGTATCTCATTCTCAAAGGAAGTTTGGAAGTGGGATTGGATCGATTGGCGAAGTTACAACCGGTACCTCCAATTGCTACTGGTACGGAGGGTAAGCCATCGTCCCCGCGGAGAGTGACATTCATGGATCTCTCGGGACACAACGATAGGAGGAAGGCCAAACGTTCCAAGGAAGCTTCGTGTAGGAGATTGAACTGCACGTCCAATGGTTTGGAGCACAACGACGGAATGGGGGGAATGGACGAAATCGAGACAAAGCCGTTGTTTCGCGCTGGACCAGGGACGTTTGTTGGACTGTTCTCAAGCTTCACCAATGACAACAGTCTCATTACCGTACAGACTCCGGATGATTTGGAGGGAGAAAATGACACCCACGACACTTTGCTTCTAAGAATATCTCAACAGGCATTCGAACACGTGGTTTCCAATCATCCCTCGGCGTTGATTTATTGTCTGCGCGACATTCTCGCCACTGTGGGCGGTAGCAGCAATGACGCAAATTGGCGTGATCCCGATAGAACACTTTGCGTCTCCCCGCCCATGTACCTCCTCGATTGGACATTGGACTGGATGCACGTCGAGGCGGGAGAGCATGTGGCCGTGCGAGGCGAGAAGTGCGACTCCATTTACATGGTGTTGAATGGAAGGCTTAGGGCTGGTTGTTCGGAAGGTGCGGCACATTCGGAACACTCTCATTTTGAGGATTTGGATGACGACATTGGAAATGAGGAAGGTGTAGATAATGGCCGTCATGAGCAAAACCGTCTCAATTCAAACGAAAAGAAGGAAGAGTACGGACGAGGATCTACGATTGGAGAACTGGAAGCGCTGTCTCAAGGTGCATGGATGCAATCTGTATATGCCATTCGCCATACGGAATTGGCACGTGTGCCCATTGCTCTCTTGAACATGTTGATGGAAATGTTTCCTTCCTCGGGTGTGCATTTTGCTCGTGTTGTGGCGAGGCAGATTCAATATCGAAGAGGGTTGGCTAACGGTATTGCCACTGACCCCACTGCTAGTGGCGGTTCGAGGAGAACAAATCGAATGAGTACTGCTACGTCTTTACCATCCATCTTGCCAAGTTATCAACTCTCCTTGGCAACCATTGCAGTTGTACCACTCTCATCGCAGGTGGATCCCTCCGAATTCTGCTCTTTTCTAACGTCCTCTCTCAAACATATTGCACCCACAAAAATTTTGACAAAGAGTGAAGTCAAACACAAAGTTGGAAAAGACTTTTTTCTCAACAAGAATAGCATGTTGAAAGTCAAAATGACGAGAATATTAGGAGATATTGAAGAGAGTCATAGGCTGGTGGTGTACAAGGCCGATGGAGGAAAGGATGGAGGCAAGTCGGACGGAGGGAGGTATACTTGGTGGACCAAAGTTTGCATTCAACAGGCTGATTGTGTACTGCTCTTGGCGGATTCACGGGATGTTCAAACTGGAGGGCATGAGAATAAGCGGCTGGAGGAAATGTTGGCTTGGGCGCACGAGGCGAAGAATGTAAGGATTGAATTGGTAGTGGTGCAATCCCCGCAATCACCACAATCACCTGAGACGTATTCACAAGTGNAGCAACGTCCATGGGTTACAAAGCAACATATTGCCCGTAAGCCATTCGCAGATCATTTGGAAGACTTTTCTCGTATGTGCCGGTGAGTTCCAATGTCCTTTAGGCATCCTTTTCTTCTCTGAGCTGTACTTTTTACCTATCCTTTTATTCGACGAATTTCCACACTTCAATATAGCCGCATTACTGGCAAATCCATTGGTTTGGTGAGTGCTGTTTCGTGCATTATTTTTGGCAATTGAACTGTTTCTCAACTCACTTCTCGCCCATCACGTCGTGATTCTTGCTCTCAATGAACCGAAAGGTCCTAGGAGGTGGCGGTGCCCGCGGACTTGCTCATTTAGGTGTCATTAAAGCTCTCAACGAGGCCGGAGTACCCGTCGATATGGTGGGCGGAACGTCTCAAGGAGCTTTTATTGGGGCGTTACTGGCTCGAAATCCTGACAACTACGCCGAGCTTGTTGAATCATGTAGACAACTTGCAACAGGTCTGTGTGTGTGTCCTTTTCATTTCGGTTCTTCAGTATCCTCTGTTGTACCCTCTTTTGAACCAATTCTGTGATGTCGGCATCTCATCTAAACAATCACTGCAACAGGCATGGCGAGCATTAAGGAGAAGATATTGGACCTTACTTTCCCGATTTGCTCGTTCTTTTCTGGGAGAAGGTTCAACCAGGCCATAAAGGATCTTTTGCCTGATGAAAGAATACAAGATTTTGTGCTGAATTGTGAGTTCAAAAAAATATATCTGTACAGGATTGAATCATCATATTATGTTTGACCCTTTGTCTCGCCATTTTTACTTGTGTGTACAACGCAGTTTTTTGTGTGAGTGTTGATATTCGAAACTCGTGCCAAGTAGTTCATACTAAGGTGAGTATATTCAAAAGATGCGAATTATAATTTTGCAAATCGTTTACTAATTCCTTCTTTTCAATGCGCATAATTTTTTAGGGTCTCGCTTGGAAATATCTTCGTGCATCCATGTCTCTTTCTGGCTACCTACCTCCAATAAGTGAAAATGTGAGTTTCTTTGAGGTTCTACACAAACAATTTGTCTTCAAATAATTAACTATCACTCTAAAATGATAATAATTATTTTATTTTCTATTGCCCCAAACTCGCAGAACCGTCTCCTCGTAGACGGCGGTTATATGAATGTAGTTCCATCCGATGTCATGGCTGAAGAGTTTGGTGCGAAAACAGTCATCGCAGTTGATGTCTCTTTCGAAAAAGTCAGTGACTACTATGAATATGGAGCAGAGCTCTCTGGATTTTGGTTGCTCTGGAATAGTTGGAACCCTTTCGTGCAAACAGTGAGAGTGCCAAGTTTTGGAGATGTGAGCGAAAAGCTAGCATGGGTCTCATCGACCAATCAAAAGAAAACAGTGTCGGAGAAGAAGGCTGATTTGTTCCTTAAGCCACCAGTTCAAGATTTTGGCGTGTTGGAATACGACAAGTTTGATCTATTGGTCGAAATTGGCTATAATTATGCAAAACCGATTGTAGATAAGTGGGCCAAGGAACATGGATATTCTTGAGGAGAGTCAGATGTGCGGCCACCGTGTTCCTAATTTTGTACCATATTATTGTCAGATTTAGGTTTTAGGATATGTACGTTGAGATATGTGCGATTGTTTCCATTGATTTCTATGATGAATTGGGTCAGATAGCGTTTTGCGCCGTAGAAGCATCAAGATGAAGCCAAAAGAAACACAGTTCTTGCCGAGATACATTCACCCTCTATTCTTCTAGATTCTGAACCTCGTCAAAGAAAAGAGCCTCGTCATTTTTCCTCTACTTTACAAAAGCAAGCCCTGAGCCAGAGTCTCTTCTACATTTAGCAGAGATACCAGCCCCCCCACCAATAATCCCAACAGTAGCAGACTTTATGAGGGTTTCCACCTGGCCAATGTCTGTTGTGTTTACTTTCTCCTCCTCCGCCGCCGCCTCCTCCTCCGCCGCCGCAGAGACCCTTCTTCCTATCCTTCTTACTACATTTACCGCCGCCACCTCCACCACCACTATTTCCTTTTGGTCCTTTTCCAAAGTCGCCGTCTCTGTCAGGATCGAAATCTTCGTCTCCTGGTTCTGGACCCTTGTGCTTTCCTCCGGACTGGTTTTTCTTCCCACCACTTTTCTTTTTGCCGTTCTTTCTTCCCAGCATTCGAGCTCCGAGTTGAGGCTCAAAAACATCCAGGTCGATCGCATCAAAATTGCTTTCTAGCACACTATCAGATGCTGGAGATAGCATTTGGGCATCCTATGTGCAAGTGTANTATCAGATGCTGGAGATAGCATTTGGGCATCCTATGCGCAAGTGTACGATATTCATTTGTTGGCGACATCAAATTGACGGGATGGTGAGAGGACGGTCGAAAAAAAAATAGGTACGTTACCACAAAAACAAAATCAAATAATGTCTCACCTCTGATGGTTTTCGGCCTCGAAGCTCAAGGGCTGTGTCAGGGAGTGAATTACACAGAAAATTAGATGATAAGTTACAAATGAAAATTTTGAAGATTGCAAAAAAAAAACAAGGCGTTTCCTGCTCACCTGAAACCGATAGAGAAAGAAACAGTAACAGTGGTATCAGTTTAGGATTCATTGTATAATTTTGTTTTTTTCTGTTTAGATTGATCTATTTCTGGTATAAATGAAGCTTGTTGATTTGATTTTTTCTTTTTGGTTTTATGAGATCTAGATTAACATTTGTTGGAAAAAGAAAGTGTGCCCTAGATTTAGTTATTATTGTTTGTTGATAGTAATGTTATCAATCTCAAGTACAAGAGCATGAGCAACTGCATGACATGAATAAGTACGTGATGTGAAGTTTTAGAACTGTAGGCATTCACTACTAGTACTACATTTAGGTATCAAATAATGGCACTGAGACCGCTATTGTACCTGATTGATGACGTGACCAAGATCATCATCAAGAACAGAACTCCATAAAATTTTGATGAAAGGGCCCGACCTACTATCTGGTGTCACTCAATGCCAATGCAATAAAAAGTTGGAGGGAATGAGAACAGTAAAAAAATATTGTGGTAGCAATAAAATAATCGAATTCCACCATAGCTTGTTGGTGCTTGAACCTTCTCTGCGCAATACCAGATAAATATTGCATGATGCTTCTCACATGCCACACTGTGTCTTTTTTGTCCTTGGTCTTGGCATTCTTTGATTTTTTTCAAGTTGTAATCTAACTTTATGGTTTTTCTCTGCTTTTTCTAAAGCGCTCATAGATCATATTTGATTTATGACCCTACTTTCGTTAAAACAACATTTTGTCATCTCACAATTTAGTTAATACATCGAACCGCTGTTAAACGTATATCTCAAATTTGCTACACACACATCCAGGATGAACCGAATAATTTTTCCTTTCAACTCTTTTATTTTTGTCTCTTGCTTTTAATTGTATACTAGTACATAATTCGTGGCCTACAAAAAGGAACAGAATGCAAAAAGTGGTGAGTTGTGTCTGAAAATGCAGACATTTCATAATGACATTTTATGCATTGGCAAAAGTGTATCATCAAAACCTCAACTTTAGCCCCGGTTATTGTGTCAACTAGATAAAGAGTGTCGAACCCACTCGCTTAGATTTTTTAAACTCAAAAGATCTTGCGAGGCGGCTGTTGAGAACAAATGACTATCAACGGGGGAAAAAGAGAGAACGACATCATCATGGCAAAGCCGAAAATAATCATGGTGGCTGGGAAGGCACACTTGGAGATAACGGGAAAACCAAGGGAAAGAGTGGAAAAAATGATGGCTATGGTGGCGGTGGCGGAGGAGGAGGAGGAGGTGGTGGCGGAGGCGGTTCCGGGACTGACAGGCCTTGGAAGAAAAAATGCCAATGCAAATACTGGGGTGTCAAGGGATGGAAAAAATGCAGTCCTTAAGTGGATGTAGAAGTAAGGATTTTCATCATAAATGAATCAGAATGTGACATAAATTTGAAAGCTGGTTGTAACTGCTATTGAGATAATTTGAGGACATACTTTTCAATAATTTGTGTACCAAAAGAATAAAACAAAAGTATGCCTACTTATTGGAAACCCTTTTTGGAATTTCTACAATGTATCCATTGTGGCATTTTTGCAAATAGGTATCTGCATCCCCAGATTAAGTGGTGCGTTTTTTTGCCAGTAAAACAATGCAGTTCCTCAATACTTCAAATTTAACATGCTTTTTTGGCACTATGGCCAATGGTAGTAACATCATATTTTTTCAAATAATTTGGGACAGAATAGGAACACTATTTTTGGAAATATGCCTGAGTTCTTTTCTTACTTGCATGCTTTGCTATTATCTTTGGGATCGGCACTCCACTAGTTAGAAAGTGTCATTGCTCATTTAATGTATGTAGCTCATAGGCCAAATTGCACTTAGTATTTTGCATACTATATTTTATTGCACAAAGTAGCCTGGCTAAAGAGGTTGCCTGCAAATTGACAATGCTATGCAACTGAAAATAACACAATGAAACATAATTTTACTCCCTGTTAGTAAGAAAGAGAATTGAACAACAACAAGAAGGGTTAGTATATGCATGAATTGCATTCAATATTTACATGGAGGATAAATTGATTTATTTGAAAACAAGTATTTTTTTGACACAATTCCATGGGACTTTGTATTTGCAGAGTATCTGTTCACTTTCTTGCTTCAAGTACAAAGAGTTTTAACAAGCATTTGAAATTTTGGTACAAATAAAGAGTCAATCATCTTCTGTGTTCTAAGGGTAGTCTTGATAGTTACAATGCAGAAAGGCCCCAAAAGGATGTAACAAAGCAAATATTTTCAACCACAGGAGAATTAATGATCTTGGATTCAAATGCATAAAATACTTGACTACAGAAACATTAAGTAATTATCAAGCTGGAGATTGCTTCTTTATTTTGCAATTAAACTGATTTTTATAGAAACTTTGAAAACTTCTGCAAAGGAATCAATTTGCATATGGTGCAATTCTTCTTGACTATATTCAACTAGATACTAAAATGTTATATGGTACAAAATTTAGGAAGCATCAAGTTTTCTTGCCTTTGTCCGTGCTCTCAAACAACTGTAACAAACAAGCATACAAAATTACCACAAAACTAATAGTGTGCACAGTAGTGATGTTTGTCCTTACTTCACTGCTTCATAAGAAAGTATTTCTTGAAAATATTGTGATGCAATAAAAAATTAGGTTGAATTATTGTTTGTCCTTAACCCATATCAGTAAAAGTAAGCTATGTCAAAATGTATTGGTAATCTTTTTGATATAACCAAAATCAAAAGGTAAATTTAAAAAAAGAGTGATAAAGATTCATAAAGAATCATCAGTTGTGTATTGTACAAATGGTTTGAGTGCCAAGTGCCAAGTACAAAGTGACAACATGCTAAAGCCACAATTACCCATTTACCCTTTACCCTCACCAGGCCCATTTACATTTACCCTGGTTAATTACCTGGTAATAACCCAGGGTAAAAAAATCTGCTCCAAAAACATATGGGTAAATGTTAAACAAGGTAAATGAGAGCAAATATGGGTATATGTACACGAACACCAAAAAAATAAACATATGTGCATTATTTTCATGAGATAACTTATTTTTTATGAAACAACAATGTTTTTAAACTTGTTTGTGCTCAGAATATTGGAATTTATCAATGGCATTAACTGAACTGGAACTGAAGTACGTCAAGCAATGTGGGTTTGGATGATTTTATCTGTTTCCATAATATGGTAGATGGTAAATGATGAATATAAAAAAGCCATTTACCATGATAAACAGGAAGGAAAAATTCATGATTTATCCCCAGTAAAGGATATTACCATAACCCAGCCAAGACTAAATTTACCTGCTAAATTCCCCTTTACCAGGTAAATTACAACCAGGTAAATGCAGCTTTAGCGCCAACATTTTCACCACACAATGGCAAAACTACTAGTTTGAGACATTCTGGATATCATTTTGTTTCAGACAGCTCTATTTGTTCAAAGTTAAGAGTGTCACATAGAAATCCTATCATTGACTCAGTTAGAAGTAGAATCAAGTGGAGATCTACATAATCAAGCATGAAATGAGCTTACTTTATTCCCATTTTTCAGATTTCAGAGCTTTGAGTGATTTCAAGGTTATAGTTGGCATGATATCAAACTTGAAATCTCATTTACTTATCAAAAGTCAAACATTGAAAATTTAAAAATAGAAAGAAAATTTCACAATGACCCATAAAATGAAAAATGGAGAGTCTTTTTGTAACTAAACAAAATTTAAGATAGCTGCTACATCAAGACAGAGTAATTATAATCAAGGTTGGGTAGGGTTTAAAAATATTGAAAACCTCTCAACCAATGGAGTGTTTTCAAATTCTGATGTGGGGACACACACTTTTATTGTGTAGAAAATCTTATGCCAAAAATCTTGTCCTACAGATGACTATCTATTGTCTTCCTCCTTGCCCATTGTGAATCATTCAAGATTTAATATCCAAAAACACATGGACAATGGAAATCAATCACCAATCTCCATCAATGACAGAAAGTATTTCAAAACACATGTGTTATTGTATTTATGAGAATCATATAAATACCACTTATTTCTCTGTACACTCTTAAAAAAGGGAAGTCCTCTAAATACAAGGAAGGAAAATAATGAATTGAAGGGGTTATGACAAAATACAATAAAAGAGTGGGGAAATACCTCAACTATGGAGGCACTACTTCTTGTTATTCCAAATAAAAACATTCATTTTCAATTTTGGCAATAAAAATGAAAATGGCACCACTGCTCAACACTTCATTATTTTCAATTGTCTCAGAGTAATAGATACCTTCAGCTCCTATACATCCCAAATAAATATTTTTACCAAGTGTTCCAGCTGCCTACTGTCTACAATGAAATTACATATATTTTTACATAGTAGTAACACCCAAAATAAACTCATCAAAATAATTTATAGGATAATAATGATAATGACAAAAGAGCCAGTACAATGACATTTTTGGAACTTTTTACATTTGAAAAAAAGCATCTTTTTGTTGGAAATTCAAAATCTTAATTCATGGACTAGGTTTATCTGAACATGGGTGAGATATTGGAAATAAAAGTGCACACTACCATCTATCAAGTTTTATCACACTATGTAAATTATTAAACTACTATGCTATTTAATTGTCAGTACTTAATAATACATAATAAACAAATATATTAGTTCAAAATTACTAATGCACACATATTATTTCATATTTATATTTCTGCAAATTATTTTGAGGAAAAACTCTAAAAATTACACTGCTGTTGTATACAATAATTTACAAAATAGTATTCAGTTTCCAGAGGTTGGAAATTACCTTTACCTGGATCTAATCAATGACCCAGGAAATAGGTAATTTCATTTTACTTTTACCATAAAAAATAATCAAGGAAAAGGACAAATTTCCCAGAAAAAACAATATTGCTTAAGGAAGCATTGATAACAAAAGGAATTTTACCCAGAAAACTTCCTAGTATCATTAACAAAAGCCAGGTAGAATTCGACAAATACTGTTGCATCAAATCTAAGTTGTTGTTATTGAGAAAAAAATGGGGATATTAATTTTAAAATAAAGTTTTCAAAAACTAAAGAATCAATAATGTAAACTACTTGAAAAACCAGTTTTCATTACACCATGTAAAAAGGCTTTCTGGTACATAGGGTATGAAAACACACACAAAAAACTGAACAAGTATCATTTCTCTCATTTTGCTACATTGAATTCATTTTATCTCAAGACCCTTTGTTTTAATGGTTTTCTTCAAAACTAAAAATCAGGGGACTTCATACTGCACAAGGACAAATGTATGAATGGAGTATGTTCCATAATTTGTCTGAATGAAAAAATGTTGTCTTTGAAGTGACCCAGGCAGGCAAAAACATGTCAGACTTGTTTGTTTGTACAAGTACAATATTGTCTTTGGTAGTTTGGTATTCAAACAGTATTAAATTCAGTGACATAAAATTGAGGGATATTACAATGACCTTCTTTGAGGCCTTATGGTGTCAAAGTTGTAAATAATTTAAAGAGGAATTCAAAGTCATCAAAACTCTTTCAGGTGACAAGTTTTTGCCATCATTACTGGCTTTTGCTTGCAAAACCAAACCTAACTCAGATGCATGAGCATAATTAGACACTAATGTAAATCAATATTTAATTTACAACAAATCATGTATGAGTAGAACTCACATTTCAGTTTCAAATAAAACTCAGTCTGAGTAAATACTAATGAATATATTGTGTATTACATTTTATAGATACTCAAATATAAAATTTTCTTTGAAATTGTTGTTATTACTGTTGTATATCTAAACATTTTCTTACAACTTCTCTAGCCAGTGGTGGTTTAAAACTTTGAAAAAACTATACCCATTAATAAGAAGTCATTCATACAAGGTCTGCATTAATGGAAATTATCTCATCATGGATGCTTTTTCTTCATGAAAATTGAAGAAAGTGTCACAACACCCCAAACACCAGTAGCTTCATCATAAGAAGAATTTAAATCATTTTTTCCAGATTATGTCCATCTTGCTATTAGAACCCCTGATAAAAGTTGTATTTTACAACCTCAAATAATGTTTAAAATACACACAACAGAATATTTCTCCTACATGAGGTTTTTCATTTCCTCTGTTTCAAAAATAAAAAGTGATTAGAAATTGTGTACTTAGTTGTTGATTTTATGTAAATTGTTTACTATTGTTCCACATCAGTGGTAGGTATGAAAATAATCATTATGGGGTTTTCTTCCTTGTTCTTCCCTTCACAATATGTAAAAACCTCTTGCTTCTGTTATTAACAATTGATTTTTGTAAACTTTAAATCCTAAAATATTTCAAAAACTCACAGAAACTAAGATACTATGCCTTCATATTTAGAGTCTCTCTAAAAGGCAAGATGTGAGTCCACAGCTCTCTAAAGCTGAGTCCCACTAAAAAACATAGTATGGTACTAAGTAGTATTGTACTTACTTTACTTACTTCTTACAACATAGGTAAGTACCTACTTATTGTTTTACCATGATGTTGGCAGTCCCTCCCCAGCAACACAAACAGTTGGTGGAACTAGTATTTTTGTCATGACTTAAGAAATACAATGCACAATTCCAGTAACCACCCTTGACCGGCGCCAGATGGTACATTACTTTTTATAAAAGTTAATGTTTTTTTTTTTTTTTTTATACAATAACTACTGCCATGGTTGGCATCTGCTGGGACGTTCTGCTAGCAACAAATTGTTAGAAGANAGTAGCTGGTACCATTCCACTAGCATCAAATTATTAGCAAAACTGAACTTACTGTAGATAATCAAAAAAGTAATGTGTATGTCCGGTAGCAGCCCTCAAGCAGCACTGAACACTGGTATTACTTTTTTAAAAGTAGCTCTTTTTAACCTTCCAGAAAGGGCCAATCATCTTTAGCAGCTGGCAAGGTTCTGGAAATAAAAAAACATTTCTTCAATATAAATAAAACTAATTGGTGTTTCCGGTAGCTGCCTTCATATCCAGCAAGCTCATTATCTTTTTCATAACTTTTGTGGGACGTGAATCCTGATTAAATCCTGCTTGAATACTTCTTGATTCCATAGGGGTCAATGTGGTTTGGATGAGGCTGGAGTCAGCGGGCTTGTGTTGGGCTGACAGTATGCTGGTAGTGGGATGTCTGAGGGCTGTGTCCAG
>JALLOT010002214.1:0-13172 GCA_036939595.1 Thalassiosira livingstoniorum | reverse complement strand
TTTCATAATGACTCCAATATCAATTTCAATAATGCATATACATTGGTTATTGTGTTGATTTTACCCTGACTGGTAAAAGATTTTGTTCCATCAATTTAAATTGGATTGAATTTAGTTTAGAACAATGATATTTGATTGAGTTTTTGAATAATTGATTGCTTTAGTTTATTTTTAATAAATAGTCATTTTCCAGTACCTGACAACAAATCTCAATATATTTTTAAAGGATTCACTCTCCATATGCAGAGGATAATCGGCACAATATTGTTTACTATAAATTGTAAGACAAATGTCCTCCTCCAAGAGACAATTTATCTAAGAAAAAATAATAAATTTAAAATATTCATATGAATTAACTACAATGATATTACAATAGGTACATGTTGCCCTATACCTCCAAATATGTGTTCAAGAGATTTGACAAGTTGAATATTTTCACTTTCACATTATTTCAGGTTCAAATGCAGTTCAAATGTGAAATCTGAAAAATTATGAGCTCAAAATCATTGTTCATAAGAGGCAATGAGTGGTAAAACTCATACACTGAGAGTATTATGTATGTAAAGTACTGGTATTCTCTCAAATGAGAATTTGGACAAACAATTGACTTACATAGTGTAGCATGTGTATGAAGATTTATTTTTTTCATAAAAAAGCAAAAAATATGTCTCATTAAAGTAGAAGTATAAAGTAAAAACTTCCAATTCAGCAATAAACATAATATGCCTTAAAGGCTTAAAAATCTATTGCACATAAGTTTCAAGCCCACTGAATCTCTATAATTGTTGATTGATTATTGGTTATTTTAGATTGCTATTACAAAGAAAAAGGGTTTTTGAGAGTCTATATACTCACAGTGATTGTACAGATTTTAATTTTTGGGACTCAAAAAAGTTTTTTGATATGTGTAAAAACTGAAAAAGCAGTTCTTCTGTATCTTTCTTTTTTCTCTGTGGATGCTATTCAAATGTAGCATCTGCAACTAATAGAGACTAATGGTTACATCCTGCATCAAATTGCAGTTCTAATTCTAATATCCCACATGCATAAAATGTTTCATTTGGTATATGGTACTTATTAATAAGATTATTTAAAACAGAAATTTTAGAGTACATTTAGTTGGCCTAGTAATTAGACGATCCACTCAGAGAGATAACCTAAATTGCACTTATCGGGCAGAGCCCGAAGTTTTCATATTAATTTGTCCGAGGAGACTGAAAGAATATGACTGAGTACCGGCTGAGTTAAATTCAGTCAGTGAGATTGTGTTTATTTTGTTTGTGTAGAACGTGTTCACCGGATGCTAATCTTCACGGTGAAAATATGACCGTATACTCCGTTGGGAGAGGTCTTGTTTGGATTGAAACTGCCGGTGAGCAGCCTGTGCTGTTACTAACAGGTTTACCTGAGCTCGTCGGCTACGTAGTGACATCGCTGAGATTTTGTGTTCATCAATGTCTGCTAAGTATCGGTGCCGATAGTCGAGTTCTTTGTTTTGCTCCTGTTGAAACCAGCGCAGCTGATCTGCCAGCAGCTCCGCTTCTGCTGTTTTTGCATGGTTATATGAATGATGAAGAGTTGTGTTGCGGTGGTTCCAAATGGCTTCAACACACTGAAGCCAGATGTACCGCAAGAGTTTGGATACCTTGGCGGCGGGGTGTTGGGTCTTGGCAGCCTCCAAGGCTGTAGTCCATTCCGACGCCAGATATCCAAGAAAAAGATGTTGAAAGCCAATGCGCTCCTGCGCGCGGATGGCTTTGGTTGCAGGTTCATAGTCGGACGTTGGTGGTGTGTCACCGAGGAGAACATGCCGAAAGAGTTGAATTAGAACAGAGCGTATTTGCCGTGGAAGTTGTTGATCGAAGTCCACTGAGAATTGACGAATGAAGTCCGTCCGCACCTGGATCATATCATCTTGGGGGCACTGAAGAAGGTGAAAAAATGTTTCGTCGGCGGTGCCACAACATGGGCACACATCAGTGTGTGCTCCATGATGTCTCCAGTTGTGTCCAACTGGAAGCCAGTGGAACATTAATTTACTAATACGTGTGTTCTGTGCACGGGCAAGACGATGGCGAGCAGTTTCAATGGAGTGCCAATCGATGGACTCGAATGTTTCCCATGACCAGCCATGGCGCGACATAGTGTAGGTTCGTATTTCAGGGAGCATGTGGGCCTCCAGGATGGCCTGCTTATATTGTTTGGTAATCCATTTGTTACCTAGTTTGAGCATCGCCTTCGATCCCGGTAGTGGTTGGAAGTGTTCTTCATTGTCTTGGTTGGACAGCGCTTCCCCAGCCGCAGTGTCACACTTGACATTCAGCTGCGCATTACGAGGAAGATCATGATAAGATTTATTTTTGTCTTGGTGGCCATGAACATGACTAAACTCTATTGTGTGGTGGCTGGTCGAGGCGATACGACGAATTGCAAGTACTACATCCATTTCTGGGGTCAGCATATCGCTTGGAGTTAGGCGAGGTTTGCGGAGTTTCTTGACACTCCCTTCCGAATCACACAACTGTGTTACGTGCAAGCTGTCAGCAGTCACACTCTGTGCATCCTCAAGAGCGTAGTACATGCCCTCTAGTTCTATTCGGTACGAATACATTCCACGTCCAGTTTCAATTTGCCGAGCAACATGTCGATAGCGGTGTTTGATGCCCTCCATTACCCAGGACACAGCTGATCGTTGGACATCTACCTTCACTGCAGCATCACTGACAAGGATGGCTTTTTTATGCTTGGCTTTGAAAGTATTCCGCAGTATGACGGTGCGGGCCTGCCGTTTGATGGCTTGCTTGATTTGTGGTTTGCGGTGGGTCCAGACGCCGTCCGACGTTTCTTGACCGTTGATAGGATGGGAGTACATTGGTGGAGTGGGAACAATAGAGCCAGTTTTATAGAATCCCTTGACCTCACTGTGCCGACACTGGTACAGGTTGTCGTCTCGGCGAAGAAGAGGGCCCTGGTAGCTGATGTAAACATTATACTCAATGTGACGTGGGACAGCTAGCCATGCACCCAGGGGCTGGTCGAGTTTGTAGGGGACCACTCGCGTGTACTTGGATGCCGTTGTGCAAAAAGCCTGACGCAGACACCAGCGGAATGCCGCCCAATGCTCCTTGGACGGTGAGGGTTGGTTCGGCCACAAAAGAATGGATTGAGCTCTCCATTGCCCCCAAAGTCGGTCTGGTGGGATGAATCTGCCAGTGAAGTCTGCTAAGTCACTCACTGTGATGACTCGAAGCCAGATTCTACATTCGTTAGCGAGCCGAAGTCGCTTTGGTGTTGCAGGAGTGAGGCGTGCAAAACCTTCCATTAGCGACCAGTCATATTCCCGCTGGTGTCGGGGACGCCACACCCCTTCTATCCAGAGTTCACCTTTTAACCGCTGAAGTCGGTTGCGAATATCATTAAGCCACCCATCATCTGCCCATGTGCATCGAGGATAAGTTTTCTGTAAGAAGGGGAAGGTGAGGCCACTGGCCAACTGGACGCTCTCCAAAACTGTTCTGACATCCTTGGCCAAAGTTTGGTCCCATCGGAGGACCTTGAGAAGATATAGGATGCTGGCTTGATCCTGAAGGACCGCCACCTTTGGCAGTGCAAGACCGCCATATTTTAGAGGGGCGTGGATGACCGCTCTCTTCATGTGTCTATTGATTCGGAGGCGAGGGAGGAACGTGTTGCATATTGGGATGTCAAGTTTGTGACATTGTTCCTCGGTGAAGCATGAGAGATGGACCCCGTACCAGATTTGAGGGACCAGATGTTGGTTAAGCATTGTGCTTGCATCCTGTTCACTGAGGTGCAGGCCGACTGCTGCTGAGCATGTACGCTTGATGGCGGTCTGTCGGGATTTGAACTCGTGCGCCTGGGACCCTGTGGCAGTGAGACTGTATCCGAGGCCCACATTTGGCTCATCCGGAGCAATTTGCTTGATACGTGTTGAGGCCCCTTTGATATCCGCCAGTGTTATGGTTGACTTGAAGTCAGTGTCGATGACCAGAGAATCCTTGTGATTGACATGGGAGAGGACCTGGAAGGCACATTTGTGGAAAGCCGTGGAGCCAGCCATCACATCCTGACAGTTGGACCACTGTTGAGCACCACGCTCGAGCTTGGCGACTGTGGCATTGGCAGTCAGCACCCCAAAGTCCAAACTCGCTGCCCAAGTATCCGTGTCGTCTACGTACGAATCATTTGCTTTGGAGATGCTGTGATGTCCTGTAACCGACGGAAGACAGATACCGTCATAGAGGCGGTGATGTGCGGAAAGGATGGTGCTACTTGTCATGGCATAGGAGCTTGCCACATCCCCCTTTCCTTGGTATTCCCCTGCCATGGCAGGTTCATCAGGCTCGTCAAAGTAGGTCAGTTCTGAAAGTCCTGCCATTGTCTTGATGGCCCGCTTCATCTCCGCCATCACTGCAGCTCGGGCTTTTAGGACACGGACGTCCATCCCAAATTTCCGTGACACAATGTTTGTGAGCGACGGGTACATCCGATCAAAACAGGCCGCCTGGTCATTTGCGAAGAGAGCAATGGTGGCTTTCATATAGCGACCATATTCAAATGTCAGCATTTTCCGAGCTGCCGCATCAATGGAGGATCGGTGTGGGCGACCTCCCCACTGCTCAGGATGTAGTCCAGTGGTTTCTGCGTTTTGCATGAGTTTACGTGAGAATAGAATTTTGAGGGCAGTATTGAAATCAGCTTCGAGGAGGCCAATAATGCGCAGTTGGTGAATTTGTCGTACTCCTCTCTTTTTTTCTAGCATGACATCAACACTGTTTGTCCAGCGTTTGTTGACAAACCCATAGACAAATGGAAGGCTCATCATGATGCTAAGCCATTCTGAGAACTCATCGTCTTGAGCAAGACACTTCCATAAGGTGTAATGCAAGCCCGATGGGGATGAGGACGTGCGTTCTGACACCGCCTTGAATGCACTTTGAAAATCCTCACGCGTGATGTGGCCAGTGATGGGAGGGAGGCGTCTCTCATCATCGGTTTGCTCCACTGCTCGGAACCAAGCTTGGATCGCTTCATCTGTGACTTGGTCAATGTCTAGCCGCCCTGAGAGTAAGTCATCCACCAGGTCTGTCGTCCCAAAGTCTGCTTGGAGATTTTGCATGACGGGATCCTTGGCTCTGGTATCTTCAACGGTGGCTTGTTGGAGATGTCGCTTATTTCGGTGAATGATGATCTCCTCTATTTTCTTTTGATCAGTGATTTCAATCCAAGGATCACATGGAGGCATTTTCTCACAAAGCTGATAGAACTCGCCTGATTCTTCCACTTTGGCAGGAACTGCATCCGCCGGGAGTACTTTCAAGTGGTGGTGTCGATAGAATTTGGTCGGGTTGTCTGGGATCAGGGCCGGTTGAGGTGTGACCGCTGCATACGCCTCAAAAACTCCATTGTCATACCGATAGAGTTCCTTCGTGGCATCAGAGTAGAACCACGTAAAGATGGGGACCTCTATTCGATCCAGGGCTCCTTTGGTGCCCTTAATGGCATTGGTAATCTTACGATGAACCGCCCGTTTCTTTGCCATTCTGGCCATTTGATCCATCTTTTTTTTCCAGTCAAGCTCTCCTGCAGCACGAGCAATGTTTTGGGCCTCCTGTTCATGCCATTCAATCCGATGGCGATCCGCCTCCTTCTGTGTTTCCCATAGTTCCTGTCGTGCTAGGCGCACCTGTTTGAGAATAGACCGACGCATCATGTGTGGGATGCGATCCATATCAACACCAAGCATGACACCGAAGGCTTTTGCATTGGAACTGAGTTGTCTGCCATTTCGATGAGCAGACAATACGGCCTTCCAAAAGTTGACAGCCTGACCACTGCGTGTGAGCACTGGTGACCGTTGGTATCCGAACTTCTTTTTGACAGTTTTCTTTGCAACGCCAAGAGCCACCTGTTTGATCTCTGCATCGAGATTGTTGTAGTCACGCTGTAGGGCTTCGGTGGCACCATCAGTTTCCATTGCCTCCGAGAGTTTGAGTACTCTGTTTTTGAAGTTCTTCTCCTCTGCTTGTTTTCTGAACTCAGACTTAAATTTTTCACACTTGTCTGCCTGTTCCAGAATGAATTCACGGCTGGGCGACATCACTGGTCGGTTAAGTAGGCCACGAAAGAGCTCCTTTTCGTCAAAGTCAAGGAAGAGCATGACATGGTCGGAGATGATGTTCTGGTGAAGTCCAAGAGTGCCCACTCTTTTGACTGCCCCATAGAGCTGGGCATCAATAAGAATATAGTCGATTCGCCTCTTGCCGCGGGAATACGTGGTCGGAGTAATGCCAGTTTTGTGGAACTTCATATGCAGAGGGTCCACCAAGTTGGCCGCTTGGAGGAACTCAGTAAAATCATTCTCTGTCTCTTCCCATATGTCATTCGCATCCATCATCAATACTGGGCGGAATCCCTGGCGGCGCTTGTCATCGATAAGATTGAGTAGATCTGAAAGTACCCGCTTTCTGGGATCCATGGACATGTCCCCTTCCTTTAGCATCTCCCGTTGTTGCTGCGCACATGCAGTGTTAGGGCCAACCTTGACTCCTGGATTTTGTGGTACACGGTACGCCGTGATGATGAGTATGCCTTCATCTCGGCCACCCCGCAAAGTGAACCACGTAAACCGCCCCCACGGGTCGGCTCCTTGTTTGGTTTTGCGGCCGCAGCACGGTCCTGTGAGGATGGACATTGTGCCTCCTGGAAGATATCCATCTTTGTTGTGGGCAGTTGGTGCAGATGAGCTAGACAGATGATGAGTCCCTATATGGAACCGTAGTTGTGAGTTCATGCGGTCCCTTGTCGCTGAATTCCAAACCACATTAGTCTCAGAAAAGCCAGTGACATCAAGCTGACATGCACTCAGTGCAGCCACCTCCGGCATTAGATGAGCATGTTCATTAATGCTGAGTCCGTTAATGTTTTGAAAGCCGAATCTGATGACTCCGTCCTCTTTATCTGTTAGAGTGTCACCAGATGGCTCCAGTGCTTTGATCTGCGTGTCAAAGTTGAGATCATCAACGCCAAAACATTGGAGAATGCTCTGTTGGCGGAACCGAACCCTCTTGAGTTGACTGGCTTTGACTTTGATTTTCTTGTTGGCATTGTGATGTTTGTTAGGTTTGGTGCGAGGCTGCGACGGAGGTGTCGATTGAGGTTTGGGCTTGAGATATTGATTTATAGGGCCGGTGACCCGGCGATGCTTTGGCAATGACGTTGGATTACACATATTTATTGATTGATAGATAGAGATGATTGATAGATAGGATATAGAAGACGTTTAATTTAAGACACTAACGAAGATGTGATGAGAGACTAAGGTTTTGGTCGACCCCTGTTCAATTTTTTGTCAGGCATGGCAGGTGTAAGTTCGATTCCAGTGGACTTGGCACGGTGTCTAGTGACGACTGTGTTTGATGGGGTGCTGAGGTCAGATAGGCTAGGTTCCGATTCGGAAGCCGACTCATCCTCCGATTCCGGTTCAAACCCCGGTTTAGTGGAGCCAGGAAGTGTCTTGACAGCCCACGTCCTCAAGCGAGAGGCAAGAGGGAGCTCCTCCATTGCAATCTCTTGCTTATTGGCAGAGGGGGAGTAATCGTTGCGGGCAGTGTCGATGTCATCTGGCGCCAGATCAGATTCAGCAGGATTGATGTCATCTTCAGGCTTTGCTGGCGTGACTAGAGGCTTGGAAGAAGGCCCACTGAGATCCCCATCTTCTGTGATTGCAGCTCGTTCCTTCTGTACTGTCACAGTCCCGGCTGTTGGGTTGACATGAGCATTCTCCATCTGTGATGAGGTCTCAAGCATGCTATCAGGGTTGCCGCCATTACTGGTGTGCATGGGATGGGAGTCAGGTGCACGTGCACCATTCTGATGTGGTGGCTGATCCATGTTGGCCTCCTCGGACTGAGTTTGTGATTTATTTTGGGGCGAAGATAGGTCTGTACGTGCATCACTGACTTGATTAGTAGGGCCAATTTCTCCTGCCAATTCAGTATCGCCAGAGCTTCGGATCGTTTCTTCGGGTAGTGGTGGCTCCTCAGGCGCACCTGAGTGCACTGCCTTCTCCACATCAGGCGTCCCACTTGCATCAAACTGGAGCCGCTGCTGTCGTAGAGGGGAGATGTCGCCTGACGACTGCTCCGGCTGAGCCTCCGTGGCGGGTTGTGGAGAATCACTAAGGTCAATTGGATCAACTGTACTCGCTCCACCTTTGCTATGATCAACAGTTGGAGCCGATTCGGCATTATCCACGTTAGGCAATGGCGTTGTCTCCTTTGTTTCCGGGGGGTCTGGTGGGTGCATGCCATCGTTGGCCTCGTCACTGGATGGGGGTGCTGCTTTCTCCTCAGTTGAGGCATTAGTACTGGACTCCTCTTTACCGGATGTCAACTCACTAGTCTGCTGAGGTTGTTGTTTGCTCTCATCGTCATTATTCCAGAGCTCGTCCGATGTCCAAGGACAGTCTGCAACTGCCCGGTCCAAGCGCTCAAGTACTCTCTGCTGGAGCTCCATCATTTGGAGAGTAGAAGAAGAGAGCTCACCCTCCTGAGGTTGTGTGAGCAACTCCTCAACGGGCGGCTGCATGCCCTGCGATTTGACAGCCTTTTCAAATCGTGCCACTGCCTCAATGAATGTGGTCATTACGTGAACGAGGCTGCCCAAATGGACCAGTTCAGACCGCATTGCATCATTGATATGTTGCGTGACTTCCTTGTGTGATGCCGTCATATCAATGAAGCCCATCTTAGCAACACATTGGAGCCCGTGCACTTGCTGGGAGATAGCATTTGTGGTTTCACATACTTCTTTCCGTAGGAGGGTGTATTTCTTTCCCGTCGTCGTGGCAAGTGTCTGCACCTCTTTCGAAAACAGTGTCTGGAGTCGTGTGAGATCAGACTCTGATAGATGGAGTGAGCCACCCTGGTGAGACCCAGATGAATCACCAGCCGAGGATTGCTGCTCGACTTCCTCCTCCCGTTTCGTGACCAGGCCATCCATCTGCTGCACTAGTGCTGTGGATAGAGCAGGGATAGATTTTTCAATACTTTGCTGAAGCTGGAGAGTGACGGTGCCAAGGTCTGCTTTGATGCCCTTCATTGTACTGTCAATGCCGTCGATGAATTTGGTGGTGGCAGTTGAGCTCTTAAGCTGAGAGAGCTCCTCCGACAGATGGCGCTGCCCCTTGGAGAATTCTTCATAGTCTGACTTAGATGTTTTGGTTATATCATTCAGAGTCTGGAGAATAGATTCATGGCCCTTTTGAACCAAGCCCACGTTCTTCCCAATAGCATGCACATCTTCTTCCAGTTTTTGAAGGCGTGTTTCCTCCAACAATGAACCCTTTGATGGAGTGCGAAGGGGATCTTGTTGAAGACTGGCCACTGCTTTCCCAATGGTGTTAATGGCGTCCTCCATCTTCTGCAAACGCTGTGCGTCATCTGTTTGGGACGTCCCTCCACGTGACATGATCAAGGCCTTGAGTTCATCTAATTTAGATATGGGAACAGTGGTAGACAACTCCGGTGCCTCAGGAGCACGTTGGATAGTATCCAGTTGACGCTGAATTTCTGTGAGTTTTGCCGACACTGTCTGCATGAACTCCTGGTGCACTTCATCAGGCTGTTCTGGAGCTTGTTCCTCCACTTGTTCCACCGGTGGGTCTGATACCTGCGTGAACTCGCTTGCATAAAACGTCAATGGCCCATGGACAATTTTTAGGTCCTTGATTTCCCACGGATTGAGCCATTGTTTGAGTAGTGCAATTAGATCTCCCTCCATGCATAAATCAATGACAGCTTTGTCGTCGCGGTGATATTGTAGATACCATTTGTCCTGCATCCAGGCATGTTGGACTTTGGTGAATGGAGTAGGGATCTTTTCCTCGCCTCGTTGAAACAGGGCTTTCGAAGTAAGAAGAAGGGTGGTGACACTCTCTGAGTTTGGTTGCTCAGAGTGTGGTTGGAACTTTGGCACTATATCTCGCAGGATGAGGTCACTGCTGAGTCCCTCCAGCACTAGCCACCGGCGGGCAATCATGAACTTCTGCTGGCGACGTATGGTGTTGATAAATTCGTTCTGCGTTGAATAGTGAGCCGGATCTGTGGACCATATGTGAAAGTCATTGGTGGCAGGATGTTGGACTTTGTCATTGGTGGGTGGTAGACGGTGGAAGGCTTGCACAATTTTGTCTCTATTATCCACAGAAGTGAGAATCACAAGCGCTGGGGCAATGACCTGCTTCCCATCAAGGTCTCCAGATACAAGGCGCCACGCAATATCAAATTCGCTATGCTTGATTGCAATGCCTCGCTGCATTGATGCCCTTTCAATGAGCTCAGCCTTGACAAAGGAAGGGCCATCATTGATGCCACTTTTTTCAAGAAACAATGCCATTTCAAACCCTTCTTTGTATTTGGAGGTGATATTCGTTGTTATTCGATGAGACTGGCAGAAATGAGTGAACTCAGCTGTTTGGTCTTCATGTGAGCTATAAGACCATTGGCTGAGATGAGGGATGGAGAAGGCAGACTTGAATAATAGATCGAAACACACTCCATCATCGCGGATTGAGGGGTCCATGGCATCAATGTAGGGTGCCCATGCCTCCTGCGTAGTGGGCAGTTCGTGCTTGATGCCAAGAGGCTTTCCTCCACCTTTAATTGGGATTACTGCTGCGTGATAACCGATTTGATTAACCAGATCGATGACCTTTTCTACTAATGCAGCAGCAACATTGTGAGGCTCGACTGCAGACTGAGGAGAGGATTTGGCAACCACTTGCATGCGGTAAATCATATCGGGAAGCTCTTCCATCACATATTTATCGGTTTCATCTTTTGCTGTTGTCATGCCTAGAGCAGTTTCAAGTTCAGACGATGGCTTCTCCTCAGGGATGTCAGTTATAAGGAATTCATCAAATCGCTTGAGAGCTGCCCTTAAAGTGTAAGGAACAAAACTCAATCGTTGTAGCTCCTTTGGTGGCATTGACTCCAGATGGTTCATGACTTCATCTGACATATCACCATAATGCTTTTTGATGAACGGTCCCATTTTGTTCAGGAGATAGTCTCTCCGTTCCACTCCGAACAGCCGCCCTGTGACAACAGCCTGAATGCCCATCACACGGGCAGGGCATGCAAATGGGTCCTTTGCCAATGCTTCAACTGACGTTGTTGTGGCATCATCATCATCCGCATCCATTGCTGCGCTATCATAAGTGGGTTGGATGTCCTCAGTGCGTGGTGTATAGGTTGTTTGGTGAGGAAGTTGGAGGAGAATCGGCGGTTTGAATCTTGCTTGCACTCCATGAAGGTGACACCACGAGCAAATTGCTCCTTGAACTGTCATAAGACGTCGAAGGGTTTCAGGTTCAGCAGATGTGTCCAACGCAGTCAGTATGTCCCCACAGTCATTTGGATAGGCACGAAGGATGAAGGGTTTGAGGGCTTTGAGGAGTTTTTGTTTTCCTGCAAAGACATTTTTTGCTTTCGTCTCCACTTTGCTGGCCGTGAGAGATGGTACTCGACTGGGGGAGAGATACATCTCCCTATACTCATCAGGAGGAAGGCCAAACTTAGCACAAGCTTGTTTGGCACGAAGGGGGTTGTTGCATATATCTCTCAACTCTTTTCTGGATTTGAATTGCCAATAAATTCCACAATTGATCGTGGACACCCCAGCAAATTGTGCTGCACGCCAAGCTGTGATGGAGAGCATCAAATTCATGCCTTCCGCTGCAGAGAGTCCAGTGAAGTCAGCATTATCAATTGGCTCCTCGAGCGGTCGATTTAAAAGAACATCAGCTATTCTCCAGGCATCTCCAGACATCAGTTCCAACGACACCAGCGATGGAGGCTTAGTGGTCTGAGTGCGGGATTGAGGTGGAGGAGCTGGTTTGGGTTGCCTTTCCTTGATAGGAGGCAGGGATGGTTGACGAGCTGGCCTATAGTGTCCTGCTGTCCCATAGTTGGATGGAGCACTATTGCCCTGGCTCTGGGGCCCACTGTTGTTGCGTCCTCCCCGACTACCGCGACCAGTTGCACCTCGTCCCCTGCCTCTTCCTCCGTCTCCTCCTCTTGACATGTTCCCCCCATATCGTTGACTGTTGTCAGTGCCAGTCCAGCCCGATGGAGGTATGTCGAAGCCGACCATGATTCACTCTTGTTCTACAATCTCAGCTGTACTCTGACAACCAGCAGTGATTGTGCACGTTCCAAATTTCGGCAGCACTTCCCCCCTCGCCCTCGAGGGTAGACGCACAAGTCTTATACCGGCGAGGGCCGTGACAAACAGGTTGATTTCCCACGTAAATAGCTGACTCTGATCGCCGTAGCTCTGACTTCAGCCCTGATGACAGCGTCTCCCCCCGTATCCAATACAGCAGCCACACCCGTTGGTTGTTGTCCCTGGTCCCCGATGTAGTTGAATCCCGGCGTATCAATCCCTGCAATTTTTTGTGCCTGTCTCTGTCGTTGTGGAGCTAGGTCGTGGTCAAATGTGCCCCCACCAATGACACTCATCGTGCTGCGTCGTGTGCGTCAGGCAATGGTGAGAAGACTTGACACCAGCTTCTTCGGCAGCTCTAACCGGCCTGATTTCCGTGTATGTGTGGTCGTTTGCACCAAACAGTAAATGGCAGTGGCGCTGTTGTTGATGGCACCGTTCGCGGCGGCCAATGCCACGAGCCCTGCTGGTCCTAGCTCGGTCTTATCCGTTGCACCGCCGTCGAAGAGGCCACTGGCACGGCGCCAGCACTTCGATGATAACAGTCGCTCGTTGTCTGATGTGCTGCTCAAGCACGTAGTAGTTGTGGTGTTATGGTTTGCCTTGGCGGCGGAAATCCCATGGATGGCGTCGGTGATGGCGAAGGACTTTTTCGTTTGAATTGGGATTTCCACTGCGGAATTAGTATAGGTGTTAGTAGCCCTGTAGAACTTACGTAGAGGATACTATTTTGAAATTTGACGTTTCCCGAAAAAGTAGCGAAGCGAAGCATCATCAAAATGTAAGGCCGGAAATATTATCAGCATGGCAAAAAGTGTTAGATCTGCGAAAATGGTTAAAAAATGCAACATAAAGTGAAAAGTCAAATTTTGGAGCGTTCAGGCCCCAAAAAGCCAAAAAATGCAAAAGTAGGACGATAGGAC
>JALLOT010002213.1:0-13176 GCA_036939595.1 Thalassiosira livingstoniorum | reverse complement strand
CAGTACCCTGTTACTATACTCACATTAAAAAAAGATATTTGTACCCTACTCACATACATTACTTTACCCTACTCACATAAATCATTATAAAGAAGGTAGTAATAACACTACCTACTCTAGAGAGAGGCAGGATTAATGAGACATTGCTTGTATGTATGGTATGGTATTAGATGGTATTGTATGTAGCCTGTCTGCAAAGTATTGTATTGTATGGTACAATACTACAGTATCAAGTATCTACCAAATCCGTCCATTCTTCCCAACTCATCATCGTTTCCAAACCATTTCCAAACCACATGTTCCAAAATGGCTCTTCATGGAGATGAGGAAATCGACTCAATTCTTGCGATGATGGGATCAAATTCACCGAATACTCAATCTTTGAAATTAAAATCATCTTTAAAATCGCCACCCGCCCCGGACCTGGATGTGCAACCAAGCGACAAAGCAGAGAAAAGATTCAAGAAAGCAACGAAAAAGAAAAAGCGAAAAAGAGATAAAGAACATCTTAATGGAGAAACATCAGTGGACGGAAAAAATCACGTCGATTCCAATAACCCCCCGTCGCATCACTCATTTATCGAATCTAGATTGAGTCAAGATGTGTTTGAATGGCCTTCATGTCTTTTCTTGGGTCCAGGGCTTGCGCATGATTGCAATTGTTACGTGACGCAAGGATCTCATGATGTTATGGACCAAGGAGATGGCAGCACTCAATACGGCTCCTCATTGTGTACGAGTTGTAGTAAAAGTGCTGCCTCGCATGAACTTTGCATCACATCTTCCCCTGACAATGAAAAGGATATAACAGATCCGTCTGCCGATATTTATCTAGAGGCATTGGCGTCAGTCATCGTTGCTGCTAGAAATGCAAGGTGTTTAATGGGGGAATATTTTCCGTCGCTAAAGACACAGGCCAAAGAAAAAATAAAATCTGGTTCACAGAATAAAACACATTTGGATCTTCTACTCGCCCAATCAAATGCCATTTCATCTTCATCGGGGGAAATCTCTAGCTCAATTGACAAGTTTTTAGGAAAAGTTCTTGCAGGAATAAAGAAAATGGTTGACACTGTTCAACACGAGAGCGCTGTCAGTCGTGATGGTCGTCATCATAAAGACAAACATCGTCAAAACAGAAAAATAGATTTATTGAGCGAGCTTGGGCTGCTACGGGATAAATCATCATCACTAGTAAATGCTGCAATGGAGTTTAAGAAGGTAGTATCAAACCTTTCCTCTGGTCATTCTTCAAAACCAAATATTTCTACAGCAATCAATATTGTCGAGGCAAGATTAGTGGCTATGGCGTCGTGCGATGCAATATACTACCGCTGCTATTACACCATTGTCACCTTTTGTATATCTCATAGCAAACTCAACGGAAGTGAAGTGACTTCAGCATTGATACCTCATCCTCCAACGTATTTTTGCTGCCCTGGTCTTGCATGGGATGCGGATGATGCTGGCGTCAGTGCACTTCGTGTTTTTTTGGGCGATCTGAATAAAAGTACAAATGGCACGCAAAGAAACAGAGTCGGCCAGCAGGTTGGTGAGCCGTCTCAATTTGCGTACTTAGCAGCCCCAATAGATGAAAAGACGAAGAAACTTCTCCTGCAGAGTTGGGGCTTGGGATGCCGTCTTGATAGTAGCCCAGAGAACCTTAAACCACCTCTTGTTGGAGGAAAGAAGAATCGTGTCAACCCTCTATTGGCCTTATGGCAATCTCGCTTCCTTGAATCTCTACGTCACATATGGGCAAATGGCTATAGCTATGCTATTTCCCCTAAGGCAATAAAAGAATCCTCGAATGCAAATTTGACTGGGGCAGGACAAAACGACATGCTGGACGAAGAGCTCAGAAAGCATGAAACACGTGCCATTTCATCTGCAGTGGCTCTATGGCGAAATTCCGTAAGAGACTACCCAGCCAATTTTTATGCTTATGCAGCACCCACTGACGAGGCATTGAATGCAATTTTAGAGCATGCAGTAAACTCGCAACTAGACAAAACTAATTGGGAAAAATCTTTTGGGCATATTATAGAGGCAGGAGCTGGTACTGGATACTGGGCGTCTCTCCTGAACGAAAATGCAAATTCATTGGGCATTCAATCTCCTTTGGTGGTGCCTTATGACATTTCCCCACCATCCACTCATTCTAGTGATGAAAAAGAGGTGGCAGACAACTCAAGCAATCAATATCATGGTCAAATTCCAACTTTTACGCGTGTACTCAAATCTCAAAGTTTTGATCATGCCCTGGAAAAGGAATCACTGAAGTCAGAACCTTCCCTTTTTCTCTGTTACCCTCCTCCTAATAGTGAAATGGCACATAGTGCTCTCTCATCTCATATTTCCAGTGGAGGACAAATTGTTGCTCATGTTGGAGAGTGGCAAGGCCTGACAGGTGATGCGTCCTTTGAGAATCTTATCACAAAAAAGTTTGTCTGCAAAGATAATTGTGTGATTCGTCTTCCATTATGGGGCACGGATGCGACTTATTTAACAATCTGGGAAAGGAGGAAAGTTGAGGGAGGCAATTCTTCATCAAGCATTGAATCAAATACTGCTTCTCCTTCAATTGGTAATTGCTCTGTTTGTCACTGCCACAACAAGGCCAAGCGGCGTTGTCGTTTTGCTCGCAGCTTACAGTACTGCAGCAATAGCTGCTTCCAAGGGCATAACAGTCAAAGAAGAGCAGCGCTTGCCTTGCATATGGTGCATCTGTCTTTAAATGATGACTTGGATTATGGAAACGATGATCATTTTTTAGATGTACTAATAGATTGTACTCCGTTTCAAAGACAGCTGCACCATATGCAAGNCTCCGTTTCAAAGACAGCATAAAAAACGAAAGAAACGGAAGAGGTAGAGTATCTCTTGTGTTCGGATGTCGTCACTAAGTTAGGAGTATTGATTCGTAACAAAAATAATAGTTTAAGTGGCCACTGTGAGGCAACTTCCTGACAACTTAATCTAATTTATTACTTTTGAGAAGCTTTAAATTTATTTCTCGTGACTTTCCTCTTGCGGAACTTTGTAGCGAATGATGCCAAATCGGGCATTTATGTCGCAAAAGGGGAATATATGTCGATCCTTAGCACAGTCGAATGATGCCTGTTGCACATCTCTATTGGTCTTGACAAACTCTACCTCCTCACTAAGAGGGCTCCAGTGATGTGTCCGCTGAATGGCACCGCCCATATCCGTGTTCTTCAAAATACGCCCATTGCGATTCTTTACATAGACTGGGTGTCCAACTGCATCGTAGACGTGAACCTGACTATCATGCAGCGCTGAGCCGCTCTGTTTTGTTAAAAGATTTGTAATCATTTCTAGTGACTCTGGCGTGGTGTGGGATTCAAGTACTCCTCGCAGCACTAGAGGTATTGGACAGGTCGATTGAGTTCCACCAAGTTGCATGGAAAAAGTTACTTGGGTAGTATTGAATTTGATAAGACTTACCGCATGTAGGAATGTGAGGCATGTGTTGTGCTTCACGCCAAAAGGCCCGTAATGCATCTGGGAAAAAGCTTTGTGCCCCTACAATGACAAACGATGATAAACACTTTGTAAGATAAAAACAATGTATGAATCCTAATGACGAATCAGGTTGAACATTAGGCACTTGCCACCAAGAAACTTTTGAAACGCTGAAGAATCCAGTAGATCATTTAGAATTTCTAATGTGGAAGAGATGAATGCACGGCTGAAGTATCCTTGTTGATACTTGAAGAAATCTTCACACATAGTAATCAGCTGGTGAACCTTTGCTTCCTAGAAAGACAAAATGAAATGAACCAACTATATCAGTGAACGAACTTACTGAACGCCAAGGAAAGTAAAAGGACAAACACTTACTCCAGCAGGCCCGTGAACAGACCCATTAGCAGCAGAAAATAGAAGCTGCCTACAGACCAGTCCGCTGTCAGGTGATGTGATCATTTTTTGTTGCTCAGGAGTTCCTTTGAGAAGGAGACGAGATCAGAAATCAGTAAAAAAAGAGGTAGCAAAAAGAAGAAAGTTCTAAAAAAGCATCACAAACCCACCTGATAGCATCATTGACTCAAAGTTGATTTCATTCGCACATCCTTGGGAGTATCCTACTAACCCATAGGGACGCTTCAATTTCATTGCCTGCTCTACAGCTTCTTCAATCCTATTGGCGTTGTAATCCATGGATCTTGCAGTTCCGGTGTCAGCCCGAATTGTCAAAACTCCACGCTCTTTCTCAAGACGTTCAATGGCCTTCTGCAATTCCAATCCTTTTTTGCCTTCCGTAATCACACCCTTTGATTGAGACAAAAACAAAGAAAGTATTAGTTAAACAAAAGATTTGTTGAGTTTTTAAAAAGATTTATTCTCACCATCGCAGTAATGATGGTGAAATTGTAATGACCTGGTTCATTGGAAATTAAAAGTCTAACAAGTGGATCGTTTTTTATGACATCTCGTTCTGCAGGGTCAAAGAAAATAGCTTCAATAATTGCATCAATAATATCTTGCTCTTTTTGCTTTTCTGGGCAAGTGAAAAATGGCTTGGAAATGATACTGACAGCGCCTTGCTTTGGAGACATTGGTGGCATGGGAAGAGGGGCACTTAGCACTTTTGTCATGGCAGAGTCAAAATTTTCCAGTATTGATGCCGAATGAGTAGAATCGGAACCATCATAGCCAGTTAGGTCGATCCCTTTACTTCCACGGCGCAGAGCTTCCATCCAAACTCTCACTCTGTCATCGTCATTCATGACATTGTCATAAATAGACTTCACCATCAAAGCGTCATAGTTCCTTCGGTAAAACGATTTGAACCAATCTGCTTGGAATGCGAGTTTGTCTATCGACAAAACTTGCTTACAAGCAGCAAATGACTCTTTATAAGCAGAAATAGCTTTGGCACATGCCGAACATTCCTTTGTTGACTTCCCACTTCTTTTCAGTTCCTCGAACGCCTTCTGTCCAAGATCATCTGCACTTTTTATTTTTGCGATGGCATTGGCAATATTGGAGGACAATTTCGATGTTGGTTGGTCTTTAAATTCATTTATGAGGTCAGAAGGTCCACTCAAAGAATGAAAAGAAATTGTCTCCTTTGGCATTGGTACGGGATCTTTTTCGCTGCTATGCCGCACTTGCTGGATGCGAAGTTTGAGTCCAGTGTATATTTCTGCAAGGTCAAGAATGCTCACAGCTACTCCATAAATTGCATCGTAATAGCTTTGTCTAGCCCATCTACCCCCAGCGAGGTAGTCTTCTCGTCGTGGTATCTTCAAACCAGGCAGCCAACTCTCCAAGAGATTGTGCATATCAAGACGATGTGCTGGCTTAAAGGAACTCTGATCCATTTCAAGAAATGCCATCAAGGCTGAAGTCAAAGCTCGTGGAGCACCTTGGCCACCAGGGGTTCCTAACTCAGCTAGAACAGCAATGGCAAACGTCTTGGGCTGACCTGCCATCAAATCTAATAGCATACGTTGGTTGAGCTGTACCACCGTCGAACCTTTCATAACGGAAGTTAGCCCTGCTTGAAGAAGAACGGCCACATCTTGGGGACCAAGAAGCGAATCACCGAGTAAATCCTCTACACCAGGCGATGCGTTGTGTGTGGAAGTAGCGTGTGCCTGGCCCAGGTGGGCCAGGTTAGACATGGAAGCCACCCGGCCAGCGGGGGACATGACGAATCCTTCATTATCATCCTCAAAGGTACGAAAGCTTTCTTCAAACCTGCGATGTCTTAGGCTGGATAAAACTGTCCGTCTACTTTTTGCTGACGTATCAATTTCCAAATTTTGTAGTTCCAAATCACCGACTGTGGCACTGTCGAATGTAGCACGAAGAGACGACCTCGTGGCCTCTCCCAGAAATATGGAGACGAAAAAACTTTGGGGTAAAAATGACAACCCCCCATAGCTCTCTGATATTTCCTGCACTTTCTTCTTGATGGAGTAGACATATCTCAATCTCTTCAAATCAAAAGGTTGCCAATGGTTGGAGGGCCGATGATGAAGTACGTAACTGACTTGGCGAAAGGTCATGTAGGGAGCAACTCTACTAACAAGATTGGAAAACGAAGAGTCCAACGGAAGCTGAGGCTTATCTTGCAATATCTCATACAACTGCTTCGCGGTTGGGATGCCACCATATCGTCTAGAGTCAATGCACTCTGATAGAGGAGGAACTTCACTCTCCACAAACGGTTGTGTAATAGTCATAGGTCCCAACATAACAGCTGCCCATTTCACCGCTCGATCAATTTCCGCAGCCCACTCATCATACGCATCCACGTGCTTACGTAGCAATTCCTTCACCTTGACAATATCCAATCCATTCCCTGCAACTACACGTCGAATGATAGGAAGAATCTCATCCACCTGGCTAATATCCCCGCACAAGAACAAAGACACCAATCGCGCCATTTTATGACCAGGTATGACATTACCAGGATCCGATATCCCCTCCTGATCAAAAATTTCTTTCGCCCTCCACACCTGCGTTAAAAAGTATCTCAGTGCCTTTTCCAAATCTGAGTTGATCAGTTTCGACACCGCCAACAATTTGAACATTGTTTTCTTATCATAAAGCACATCTCGAATCCTCATCGGAGAATCTTCGTCAGGAGAAACAATGGCATTGAAAAACTTCCAATCATAAAGCCCTTCCTTATCTTCCCTCGAGGTCGAAGCCTGAGTGAATGAAATACCACCCACGGAAGACACATCCAAGTTCAATCGACCTTGGCATAAGTCCTTGATGAGAAGGGGTTCCTGCTGTCGATGCTCGTGGCTGCTTTGGGCCGGAGTTTTGCCAGGGGATGTAACTTGGAGGATGGGTGAAGATCCTTGAAAGTCCCATGCGACTTCGCATTGGGTTGTGCCCTCGAAGGACATGTTGACAATGCTTTTTATGACGTTTACGGCAAATGTAGTTTCGGTCGGGACAATGACTCGACGATGGCCCTGTGGAATGGACACAATTGAGAATGGGTCAAAGTGCGCGATCAAAGAAAATAAGTGCAAAGTTTGAACACAATAATCGTACTACTATATCCCATCGACAGAGATCAACAAGCGCAAGTAGCAAACAATGCTCACCAAATTGAATGAAGCCTCCTTCAACCTCAAAAAAATAGAAGTCCCACTAAAATCAATCTCATATGCCTCCAAAGGATTGAACATATTCGGACCCGATGATGAAGACAACGACGATAACGGAGTTGTCCCACTTGACATCTTTTCCAAACTCTGCGGCCTCAAATGAGCCATCACACACCCATCAAACGTCCCCAAAATAAACGACAGTAATTTTGTCCCCTGAAATATTTCCAATTCTGGAAATTCCTTGATTTTGGATTCACTATCGGAGGAGAAGGAACTCACGCCAAAGTCGGCGATGAGTTTGATTCCTTCGTTGACTATGGTTGGGTCGGCTATGGAACGCGGTGATGGTGATGATGATGGCGGCGGCGGCGGCGGCGGTGGTGGCTGTGAAGAACCCGTTGTAACACCCATTGTTCCATTGCTATAATTCGTTACACCCGCACTGCCACTACTACCACCAACATCATCGCCATTCCCACCCACAATCCGAATCATTATCCTCCCACCCTCCATTTCCGGTACACTCTTTGTATTTCCATCATCGAAATAACTCACGCCTCCACCACCCAAGCCTCCACCCTCACCACCGCCAGTCCTCTGATTCAACAAATACATATCCATAACCCCCGCCATCAAATCCACCCCCGGCAAATGTTTCAATATATTCCTCTTTTTCAACCTGCCACCCATCAATTCACTCGGGTCAATCATCGATCCTTCCCGGGCGAATATCCCTCCGTAGGCATAAATGGATTGGAGCACGCAACTGATGATGGTTCCACCGTTCAACATGGGGTGAGAGGCGCCGTAGGAGAGGGAGATGGCGGACAATTGCGTCTCTTCCGATACGTCGAATGCGTAGTCGTACTCGAGGAGATGGTTGTGGTGGTTGTACGGGGTGATGGTAGGATGATGAGGGTGCGAGTTTGGGTGGGAATGTTGGGAGAGATACGTCTCGGGATAGAGAAGCAGGGCGTGCACGGGTACCAATTCCGTCTTTTTGGAAGTCAGAGCTGCCAAATGGGGGTTGGAAGTTTGTCTCTTGTGAATGACATTGGGTTTGGACAGCTTGGGTGACTGCAGGGAGGGATGCCTCTGATGAGAGGGATAATTGGAATTGGTATTGAAACCGTTGGCTGCATTTCCTATCTTTCCTGTCATTCCTGCCATGGCTGCCTCTTGAGCCCGACAAATGACCACACTCCCATTCAAACTGAACATACTCCTGGAAGGAATGGCGGATTCCTCATCGACATGACGTCCCATGCAGAGTGGAACATTGACGATAATCTTATCTCGCGATAGTGATCCATCGATGGAAGTTTCAAAGTACCACGGTATGAGTGAATTGGCATCGAATAATTTGGATGGGATTTGATTGTGGGTGTGTGGATTGGGATGACGGGTTGGATGTGGGTGGGGACTGGGGCTCATTCGTCCACCTTGTCGATAGTGGGGGTGATGGTTGTGGGAATGGTTATTGTTGGTCATCCAAGTACTCAAGGTTTCATCGGATATTTCTCTGGGAATGCCATTGCCATCTCTTCCGTGGTTCATGCTCCTTCGTGAATTGGAATAGGAATGACCACCGCCATGGCCAGCACCGTACCCATGCCCATGCCCATGAATGCTCTCCCTCCCTCCATCTCTCCCATGCATCATCTCCACCGCCACCGTAATCCCCCCCGGCAAAGTCAAATCCACCTCCAACGCCGGGGGGGTCACCACGCCCCTCACACTCCCACTCCAACTCTCCAATGCATTCAACGCCGCAATGACAATCTTCTCCTCGGCGATGTTCTCCCTCTTGAGTTTGGCACTGGCAAGGGGTTGGGAGGTGAGTAGGTTTTGGATCAGGGCGTGGGGTTGGGGGATGATGAAGGTGGGGAGTTTGTAGGAGAAGAAGGGGATGGGGAGGAAGTGGAACAGGAGGAGATGGCCGGTGAACGAGAGGGAGAGACGGTATTCTCCTAGATTGTCGTCGTAGGTGTGGTCGCTGCAATAATCATCACCCGCTCCACGACCTCCACGGGCTCTACCAACCCCACCGCAATACACGGGAACGGCCTTCACCTTCCCCAAATGAACTTCGCACCTCCTCTCCAACCACCACAAACACTTCTCCATCAAAAACCACAATCCGCTCATCCATTCCATCATCCATCCAATCACCGGAATCCTCTTCAATTGCAGCAATCGGACCACTCCCTTGTCTTCGAACAATTCCGGAAAATGAAGCAAGGTGGGAGCGACATTGCCCAATCGCAGGGGTGGGTCGAGGTGGAGTTCGGCGAGTTTGACGAGGGGGTGGGAGCGGGTGGAGGTGGGTTGGGTGGGGTCGAGGTCTTGGTGGGGGGTGAATGTTTCGGAGCCGATTTGGAGGGTGGCGGTGAGTTTGCATCCTTGTTTGGAGGGGGTTTGGGTGGTGGGAGTTGTGGGAGTGGTGGAAGATGTGGAAGGCATTGTAGGTGAGACAGGTGTGGAAGTGGAAGTGGCAGTGGCAGTGGCAGTGGAGCCATTCCCTACTGCCGTTCCTTCCACATCACCCACAGTAACACCAACATCACCAACACCAACACCCACACTACCACCATCACCCACCCCCTCCAAAACCTCATCCTCACTCCGACTATCAAACCAAAACTGCGGCCTCCCCTCCTCCTTATTCAACGGAAGACTGTGCCTCCCCTCCTTCAATCGCACGCTGCCCCGCACGTGAAGCGCGTGGAGCAAATCGGTGGAAATGCCGTTTTTTAAAATTTCCATTTCGGAGGAGGAGAGGAGGGGGGCGAAGGAGTCGGGGAGGACGTCGTGCAGGGTGTTGATTGGATGGGGGAAGTTGGATTGGTTGCGAGGTTTGTGTGGTTTGTGTGGTGGGTTTGGTTTGGGTGGTGGACTGTGAGTACTGTGAGCACTGTGAGGGTGATGTTTGTGAGATGAATGTGATGAGTGAGGCTTTGAACGTTTGTTGTGTGACTGCGTGTTTCTACCATGATGATTCTGCTTCCTGGGAGCCGAAAACGCCGATCCAAACGCCGATCGAAATCCAGCAGAATAATATTGAGACGATTTCCCCGATTTGCCCGATCGTACGCTGTGAGTTCCATCTCTGTAGGATCTCACGTCATCCTCGTCGTATTCGTCTTCTTCTTCCTCATCATAGTGGGATGGCATGGAGTACATGCTGGCATTGTCGTCGTGATGTCCGTGGGTAGGATTGTAATTGTTGGGGTATCTCCTATCATTTCCCACCGTTGATTCACCAACAATACTAGCAGCACCAACACCACCAACACCCGAGACACCACCAACAGCCGACACAGCCACGTCCTCATCCGGCTTGAACAACACTTGCAACGCCGGACGCCTCGGCAGCACCTTCAAAGGAACCGACGGAGGACGTCGAAATACACGTCCAAATACATTCCCAAATAGGTTCCCAAATATATGTCCAAATACATTTCCAAATGCATTCCCAGGTATTCCCACATTCCAAGTTTGAATCACTGCCAAAATGGAGAGAAAGAGGATGGCGAGGGTGAGGTAATAGTCGGCATGGGGGACATCGGCGAGGAGGAGGGTGTTTAGGATTCGGATGAGTGTTTGATGGATGGGGTGGATGGGGTGGGGCATTGGTAATTCTGTCATTGTTGGTGAGTAAGAGGAGTTGGTGTACTTTGTGTAGTTGACGTAGTTGGTTTTGGAATATTGGAGTATGCTTCGATAATTGAAGGCAGTATTTATTGGACAATTGTGGATGTTGTTTCTCTCTTCGCCGTCAATTTTGTCTTGAATCAGTCATAAGTGCCAATCGGGGTGTTCCACCAAGTAGAAGAAGGAATGCAGTGGTCTACTTAGAACTTAGAACCAAATGTCAATGATTGTATATTATATACGAGGGAGATTGCATGCTCTTTTAGTGGGTGGAATTCCATCAGATTCACACAATGTATGGTTCGATCATCATGCCCAACGAAACAAATCCATGGACTCATGGACAACTTGGAAGCTGTTGGAAGAGTGGACTTTGTCTGCAGAATGGTTCGAAGCGGCCGAGTCTGTACTCTAGGATTGCGGGTAAATGATGTCGGAGAGAATAAGTTCAGCAACAAGGAATAGAAGTGTGGTACCTAGTGTCTATGGTAGGTAGTGCTGTTCGTGGCATGCCATGACTTATTGTGGCATTCCTTTTCGCAAATTTTGGTGGCACGGAGATGGATGTCCTGCCATTGTCGATGTCGACCTATGTTGACATGATGATGCATGATGTGTGTAAAAAATGACAATATGGCTGGTATGATCAGTATGATAGTATTGTACAATACAATATGGTACCAATGGAGGCCGACGTGTACCGCAACTTCTGGGGAAGATGCGCCGTGACCAAATTTTTTTAAAAACTAAGATCCAATTTTTTTAAGATCCGGGCTCCTAGTAATTAGCTAGTTAATTGAAACCCAAACAGCTCAACACACCTGTTGGGACCAGTGCAATAAAAGTTATCCATTCTAACATTCACCCGCCGCGATCAACAAAAATGGCGAGAGAGACGGAAAACCCCCATCATACTTCAGCGGTTTGGCCGTCAGCGCCGTATCTATGACGTTCTTCTTTCGCCGAGCCGACCCTTTTCGTCGCTCCGGCCGCCGCCATTGTCCCTGCATTTGTGGATTTTTTTTAGAGCGAAAATGAGAAGCGGCCAAGAGCCGTCCGATGAGGACACCATTGTCATCCCATCATCGACGGGATTAAGTGCCGGTTTCTCCGTCTCAAGCGGCACGCCAATGGTATTAACTCCGCACTGCTTTGTTCCAGCTCCATCCCCGAGTGGCGGATCCGCCACAGCAGCACCAAAATTGCAAAATTTGCAAAATTGCTCTTCAAAAAGCGATGTGCTCAATCTACGCAGCCTAACCGGTCAACTCGATCTGCTTGGCCCACGCCTGTTGAAATTGGGCGTGACGAACAAAAATTCAGAAAACGAGCGGTAGATTTTGAAAATGTATTGAACGAATTGGACGCGAGGGTTGAAGAAAGGTGGGAAATCAAACTTGCTACATCCTCGATCGACGCATCAATAACCTTGACAACTTGGAGGAGGATGGACAAAATGGATACACCACAATTATCAATTCGTGCTACACACTGGTGGAAGGAAAGATCATGGGGTGTTCGGTGTGCACCCCCCAACAGCGACTGGGTTTGCTGAAACTATTGATTGCCACGAGGGAATGGCTGGTTCGATTCATTAGTGGTGCTGATGCCGACATTGCCAACATGGCAGGTGCGGGCAGGGCGGGCGATGGTTCCTTCGCTTCCTACGCTTCCGATACGGATGGAAATGCGGCCATTGAAGATATTCGAACAAAGTTGCAGCCGGACGATGTACCGGATGTCACTCCCCCGGAGAAGAGCAGCAAAAGCAACAGGAGAAGATGAAGGGGGCCATCTTCGACCCCAGCCTGGACATTAGTGAAGATGGAACCAACGACTGGGATGGGGCACTGCAAGATCGCGAGGCGTTGAAAGCGTTTGGGAGTGCGGTTTGGATGACATAGGTGGGAAGGAAGATTGTATCGCCAGAAGTAATTGAAAACATAAATAGTAGTAGCAACTATTGATTAAACAAGCCAAAATCAATTGAGCCAATAATAATAATAATACAATTAGTAGTTGTTAATGTAAATGCATTATTCAGCGACTTTTTAGGTTTCTTAAACATCGGTGCAAAGTAAGCTTGGATGGGCGCTTCCTTTGCCAGCTACTCTTGCGAATGGATGGTGGTTGCCATGGTGAATAGTACTTGTACATAGTCATTTTTGGCTGAAAAAATTGGTGGCAGAGATGGTGACTTAGCGACGCAAGGGGGAGACCAGCGGCCAATCGCCGCTAGTATGTTGGGGGAAATCGTTTTAGGTCGCGGATATGTGTGGGCGGAAGTTTGTGATGTCGCTGTGTGTGGAGAATTAATTGCTACTAGCGGAGGTCCGGAGCGGCGGCCATTGTCTATTGTTTAAAACCTTTGTCTAACAAAAAGCTAGCAAAACTCCAAAAAAAGTAACACTCCCTCCATATT
>JALLOT010002212.1:0-13180 GCA_036939595.1 Thalassiosira livingstoniorum | reverse complement strand
TCGAGCCTCATAAAAATTGTCCTAAATTCTGCTACCTTTAGGGCAACAGCTTATCATTTGCCCTGTCTAATAATTAATAGGCAAAAAATATATAGATTTTTCTAGTTTAAAGGTACCCTGAAATCTGCCCTCTAGAGGAGCCCTGTCGCCTGTGGTCGAATCGAATTAAAATCATTCAAAAAATTTAAATTCAAATGTTGATTTCAATGAACAATGAAAACTTGGTATTGCCCTACGCACGTAATAATACAGTACTTGTTCTACGATAAAGTAGCACCAGATGTCACGTCAAAGCGCATATTTTTTACATCGTCATACTGCTACTAGTACTTATTGTAATATGTACTCGTACCTTTACATAATCACACCAAACTACTACTCCTAATAAATAGGATTAGGGTACAATACAATATAGCTTGAGCACGCAGCGTGCACGCACACTCACCTTCTCCGTACTTAAGCTTCCACAGGCTTCCATCACTTTCCATCCTCTTCCATCGCATATCAATCACAGAATACAGGAATCCAAACAGGGCAATTCTGTCCTCTGGTTATAAACACAAAATTGAGGCTAATAGAGACGCCCTGAGGGGAGGAGTATTTGACACCCAATTTCTGTGCCACGTCACAGGGCAGGATTATTTTACGCCAATTTCAAATCGCCCACGCCCGGTTATTACCACTCTACTTACCTAAAAAAGTTTTGGCGGGAACTGCCAAACAGCATCAAACAGCCCTCGCTAAATCCTCGCTAAATCTATCTATCTCGTTTTAAATGACCTTTGGCAATAGAAAATAGCAGGAAATGACAGTACCATAAGTGTAATTTTTTTCAAACACATAAAAATACTCGTTTTTTAGTTTTTATGTGCTCCAAAAAATTAAAAACGATTAAGCTGTCTTGAATCAATTCACTGACCTCGACCACTTTTCTGATAAAACAAAGGAGCATTTTCCCTCAAATCCCACTCCTGTTGTCAAGATGACTTCGAAAGAAGAAAAATATATCAGGGTCATTGACAGAGAAGCGACATTCTTAAAGCTCCATAGAATATCTATTCCTTTTTTAGGCGGTGAAAAACGGGTTGGCCGGGCTCGTGGCTCGTGGCAATAGAAAATAAGAGAAAAATGAAAAATGATAATACGAAACAGAATGATGTGTTAAATAAATTAGCGATAAACAATTTGAGTAATAACAATATTTTATTATGTGAAATGATGGGGATCAATTTTTAATTGTGTGCATTTTGCTGGTATTGTACATTTTGGAGATCATAAGTAAGTACTTAGGTAAGTACATCAAACAGCATGGCATACAGAGACCAACAGGATGAGCCAATTTTGTGCTATTGCTCCACTACTTGTCTATGGCCACCAAATTATCTAAGTATACTTGCTACAAGACACTTTGATGGAGGTTAGAGAAATTCAGACTGAAATAGAGGCTGTTTGTATCCTCATTGACAAAGCCCACATGTAGCCAGCTCTGCATCACAATCTACATAAACCTTGTCAACATCATCCCAATTTTTCAACTCACCAATTTCAGTAGTCTCCAGATTTCATGATCAAAATTTTGTGAATTATCAGTCTGCCACAATAAAGAATTGTACACATCACTGTGTAGGATCTCATTGAGATCAAAACGTACTTTACATTCCCCTCTCACTATGACTCAACACTCAAACTCTCAACCAGCAGATCTCAAGGTGTTCATCTTTGAATAATATCAGCAAAAACTCAAAAACTAAACACCTTGTGTGCAATTTACGTAGTGGTAGATTTTTTAATTCAGTTTGATGGAAAATTTGAGGTGATACAATCTCAGCTCAAAAAAACAGGATGCATTGTTGTTTGTCTGCACGAACAATCTTGCAGAATTGTTTGGGGTTAACATGGCCAACTTTTAGAATATTTTAACTTTGATGACTATGTTACAGTTCTATTTATAGAGCTTTTGAGAAATCTATGCAGTGGGCATTATTTCTGCATCCCACTAAGTGACAGTGATAATTGACAACGATTTGACATGTACAATTCATGCTGAGGCAGTGTGAAGTTTGGAAGGTCAGATAATGCTCCATAAGGATGTAATTTTGTTCCTCTTGAATTCACTTCTCACAATAATCCAAACAATTCTAACTTCTTAATGTCATCACAAAAATTGTGCTTCAATTTTTATGCCTTTGATTTTGTTGCTCTCAAATGCTCACAATTCAATATCAATTGTGACAATGTGAATGTGGCAGGCCTAAATTACCATCAAATTTGTGAAGCCCTCCACATACAATCATTGCCTCACAATACCATACTCAGTCCAGATAATTCAGTGCAAAACTAAATGATACAAATATTTTTATGTCTACCATTATTATTACTTTTGATAATGCATTAAAATACATGTTTCCCTAAGCTTTTTAAGGTATTTCCATTCTCTTTCCTTGAAGGAGATAGAAAAGATTCAGCTGTGTTTTAATCTTTTTTTGAAATATTTGTGATTTTTGAAGTGTTCAAACAACAAAATCACAAGAGTAGCATGAACAAATCTTCAAGTTCTTATGTAATCTTACCATTTTTGTGTTGTTGTGAGGAGTGAGTTTTGACCACAACAAAAGAGTCTGATTGTGTAAAAAAATTCTACCTAACAATCTATAAAAATGGGATTTTCTCTTATTAACAATGGTTTTCTATATCTTGTGCAACAGCTGAATGATTGATTTTGTTTCTTGTTTCCTTGGAAAAAGGTTCAAGTTGTTAAAAGCTTTGTCTCAAAAGTAGTAACATCATTTACCTGTAGTTATTGTCTTCTACCTTCATGAAATCCCATAGTGATGAAATTGTATTTCATTTTTCTTTGAATTTGTGCACTATTTACAAAGTAGATATTCAAACTAAATTTTGATTCAATGACAGTGGCAAATATATCATCATTGAACAGTAATTTCATATTTATGGGAATCCATTTATTTTATTTTTCTCTTGTTCATTATTTGTGCTAGAGGTTGACACTAGCTGCCTGGCACTGGCAAATAAAGATGAAAACTATAGTCATGTTGAAAAATATTTCTTTCCTTCACTTTTCTTACTGCAGCCATAATCAAACTATTGTATCTGTGGATTCAGCTTGTGCCAACTCCTTCATGATTTAATGGATAATTAATAATGACTTTCCAAATGAGAGACTGTTATGACTTCGTTATAGCAAGCAGTGTGAGACAACAATCTCAAAAAATACAACAGACCTATCAATTATGTGGAAAGTTTTCATAGTTGATGCAGAGTCTTTCATAGATATCATGTATAAAATGTACAAAAAAGGTTCCATCAGTTACTTTGTTACTTTTCATCATGGAGGGTGATGTCACTTTCATTTTCATTTCATGACAACCACATAAGAAGTTGAAAATAATGTCAAATATCACTTTTTACATGACCATTGTTTCAATATTATTATGGAAAATTTGTTTATTTTTTAATCAGTTCTTTAATAAGTTTGATGAGAACTTATTTTGAATTCTATGGTTTAATTTAAAAAAATAGGTCATAAAAATAGAAACATGTGGTAACTGGGAATTAATCCTTACAATAACTTTGAAAAGGCAATAGATAGGTTACAAAATATGTAGAAAAAACAAGCTATAAACTTTATGTCGAAGAAAAATTGTACATACTAGTGCACTCATTGATTTTAAGCACCTATCTTAAGGTAGTTTATATCACATAATATTTCATGCAACACACATAACACCTAAATCTCATCCCAAGCCTCAATAAACTTCAGCTTTATTATTGTTATTTATTTTTCATCTCTCAACTCCCCATACAATGCTGAATTTTACCATTGTATATCTAAAATAATTTTCATTCTTGGCCTAAATCAAGTTCAGTCACATAGCTGAGTAATAACTGTTTCTGAATTCATTACAATAGTCAACCATAAAACATTGTCCTTGGTAAAATAATGGTGTATCATGGAGATACTTTGAAATATCAATCCATATGAATATTTCTAGAGATACCATTATAACAACTAGCTCTACCATGTTCTGGATACAGTATTTTAAGGATAAAAGTCTCAAATAATTGTTGCTTGATCAATTATCTCCAAACAACATGTGCCAAATAATTATCTTTATAAAATATTCACTCATGAGCATGATTCATGAGCAAAATATCAGGGTGAGGAACCAAAGTCTTGCACTTTCTCTTGTCATCAGCATTTTTTGACCATATAATTAATCTTCCACTGATAAACTATTGATTTAGAGCAATTGTTTCCTCCAAATAAAGTCTCCTCTAACTCCCACAAAATCAAAACAATAAATAACATCAAAGGACAACATGATAAAATAAAGAAAAACCGAAACTGAAGGAGGCAAGTAAAATGAAGTCAAAACTTCACAGAGAGGACAAGTGCCAATCTTTCTACAAACCTACCATCACTTCAAAGACAAAAAGAACTACTCATAAAACAAAAGCTCACAAAAAAGGAACTTGAAAACATAGCCTGATTATTTTGTCAAGTTACACAAGCACCAAATTTATGACAGCATAAATGCCAACAAACACACGGACAATGCAACAAACTACAGATCTTTGTCCATGACATACAGGAAACAGGCAATTTCCCACTACTGCCTCAATAACTATACTCCTTGGAATGATGTTGCAAGGATTGGAAATCCCACAAGGGCAAAGGCACAGTCAACCAGCTCATCAGAGCTTTGAAAAAGAAGGAGGCAGCATAACTAGGCAAACCATTGCAGTCTTGGCAACCTTTGTTTTTGAGCAAATTTGATCAAATTTGGAAAATAGTGGAAGATACCAAGGATGATTAGGTATAAGCCTTCTTGTCCCCATACTTCTGCTATCAATATTCTGTGATAGCTTGGATTGGGGATACAGCAAAAGTTCAGATGAAATGTCTGAAGAAGTTTCACTCATTGCTAGAGCAAAGTGTGCAGTTCAACAACAAGGCAGACTTGGGGCAAAAACATTATGCACCCCCATACAGATAAGTGTTTGTTAAATGGACTGGATGTTTTGTGTATTGATTGGCCTTGGGCTGTGGCTCAAATTTTACTTCTACCTCAAACCTCAACCCCAAATAAAATGCATTTGTCTTTAGCTTTTCATAGATTGAGTGATCTGGGAAATCAAGAATTAAATGGGGAATGAGCCCCAAAAGGCATTTCAAGATAATAATTTTTTGACTCAATGATTGATGACAGAAAGAAATGAACTCGTTGAAGCTATAAGAAATCATCTACAATGGATGCTTGGTCCAATTGATCAAGCAAGTATGACAAAAATCATTACCATTACACATGGTGGAAGGGGGAGAAGTNGTAGCATTTTTCATGGAAAACATGGAGATCAATGATAAAATAACAATAAAAGTTTTTGGTTTCTTTGTTTCCATCTTGTTGGCTGTTGGCTGGAGAAAAAATGGCAGCCCATGGTGCAGCATTTATATAAAGTTGTTGCTCCTCTAAATGATTCTGGAATAATGGATAATGGTGTCTTGTGTCTTACTCTTCCAAAAATTATCACTTACAGCTATTAGCTGTATTATTTTTATTATTATTATTATTAGTTATTTCAATCTGCTAGAGCTACAATTAACCATTTACCTCTTAACTGCACCAAGTCCATTTACCTTTACCCTGGTAAATTACCTGGTAATTACTTGGTAAATCAAAAAAATACCTGGTAAAAAAGGCAATTACCATTGCTCTGAAATTAAAACCCCATGGGTAAATGGTAATCAGGGTAAATAAGGGTGAATGGAGGTAAATGAACCTAAACACCAAAATAAATATAAGTGCATTATTTTTATNCCAGAATATTGGAATTTATAGCATCAATCAACCCAGAGCTGAATTACATAAATGTGTTTGGATGATTCAATGTGTTTGCAGAGCATGATAGATGATAAAAGGAGGAGGTTGATGTGCCTTTTACCATGGTAAGGAGGAAGGTTAAATTCTTGTTTTACCAACAGTGAAAGGTAATTACCATACCCCATCCATAGCTAGATTTACCTGTTAAATTATCCTGTACCTGGTAAATTACCTGGTAAATACAGCCCTAGCATTCTTGGGCTATGTGCTAGTGGTGGAAATAGTTAATAAATCATGCACTCTTTCTTAAAAGTTGTTAAGTACTAGGTATCTGGTTGCTGGTTGTTCTTTTGTTGAATGGGCAAAGATGTTGGAATTAAAATATTTTTTTGCCTTTCAATCAAGCATTAAAGTTTATATGAAGCTGATACCAGAATCTGTAATTTTTTTGAGTGCCTTATTTTGACATATGACAGTACTCAACATGACAACTAAAAATTCCAGTTTTTAAGGTAGATACATGGGTTACTTAGAGTAACAAAATTGAGTATCTCAAATATAAGTCTTTCATCAAAAGTGCATTCCTTGTCCTTTCTCAACACATCATGGAGACATCAATAAGTATAAGTATAAGATGTCAACATTGACTTGATTCAGTATTTTGACTCTTTCTTGGATAGGGTAATCCTTTAGGTAACTGGTAAACTACCTAATAAAACATAGCTGTAACTGTGCCTTTGTAGGTACTTACTATTTGTAGACAATATTGGTCCATAAGCAATGGAAGATACCAATGGGATATATTATAGTTCATTTGTGTTACTGCTACTATGGTAGACCCAGCTACAGGGTGGTTTGAAGTGGAACAGATTCCTGTGATAGTTATCTTTAAGTGAGAAAATGAGATAGATGCTGAGGTATTGAAAATGCATCTGCTAAAATCTTTTACATAATCAATAAATTGTGATTGAGCCAGTACAACTTTCATAGGGATATGGGTTATGATAATGGCTCCCTGAGTTCAAGTTGTACTTAAGGAAACTGTTCTCATAGTCACAGTACAACTTACATTATAAGCTCACCAAAGTTAAGAATCCACAAGTAAATGGTATTATAGAGCACTTATACAGAACATTAAGCAATTTGATGAGCACAGTGGAACTAGAAGGTGCCTACAAAGTCAATGATGGTATCATCCATTATCAAGCAGGGGAAAACAGAATATTCTTGGGCTGTTCATTCCACACATCATACTGATACTGTACTGTGGTCTATGCCAGGGTCAGATATCTTTGGGGGGGATATGCTATTTGATATCCCCTATATTGCAGATTGGACAAAATTAGGTCAGAACTGACAAGAAATTGTAGACAGACATACAACACATGAAAATTCAGGTAGAATTGAACATGTTTGTGCCTTTGGGGACTATGCCATGATCAAGTAGTATGATGGTGTATGCTTCAAGAATAAATTTAATTACTCAGACCCATACCATATTGACAAAGTAAATACAAATACGGTACTTTAAGGGTTCACCATGATAATACAACTGAGTGTATCAATATTAGGAGAATCAAGCCATACTTTGGCAAGGTAGTTGATATTAATCAGTGATCAATGCTTTCTGGTTTTCATTATTTTTCAGGTTATTTTCATTGACATTAAATATTGTGCCAGTGACTTACACCTTACATATTCCATTTGGGGGTAGAGTGAAATAGGAACTAGTGTTGGATAGCAATTCAGCTTCAGATTCTATCATTAAATGTTTATTTTTGATCTCACTGATAATAACCTTAGAAGAAATGCTTAGGTTTGTCCTTTTCCTAATGAAGGGAGTATTAATTGTTTGAGTACCAACAGTGTCTCATGTATAATAGGTACAGATGTGTACAGTATCTATTCTGCACACTGAAGCCCTGCATGATAGATGTAGAATGATCTGAAATCTACAAAACAAGATTGAACTGGTACCAAACCTGATCCCAATACTCATGAATATCTACATTAGGATATACATGTATATGTAACAAGTACTAGACTTGGAAATATACTTATACTTTTTAGTTGGCAGATAATTCCTTGTTCCTCAATAACAAGGTTGGTGGAAGTTCTCCTGGATTGTAGATATTGTTATTCTAGCTTTTCCAAGGGAGTCTAGAGGGATAGAGGGGTGTTAAAATCATCTTCCCTTTCAAAAAAATCATTATTTTAAGCTCACATTAGTTCTATCCAAATCATTTCCAAAAATTCTTAACTTTGTATCCGACTTGGATCTAACACATCATAGTGCTTGTGGCAAACATTATTTCTAGTTCTGGAGTAAAACTTTTCAAACATACTATTTTCAAAGTAACAACAGGGTAAATAATTGCTGTTCAAAATTGATTGTTGAATAAAACAGAGATCAATGATATATTGACACAACTCAACAAAAAATATGACTTGCACTTGAATATCATATTGTTGTTGTGTATACTGAAAAATGATAAATCAATGAAATGAAATCCATGACAATATTTTGATTTGCAATTTTTGACCTGTTCATATTGAATGAAAATATCATTGATTGTTGTTTTGGTTGCAGGGTACAATCATGGAGGAGATGAACACAATTTCATGCGCAGGCATCAAATTTTGTAATTATATTATCAGCAAAGGATGTGTTACATGATCGGATAAGAATTGGCAAAGGAATACGAGAATACACTGGATGAACATACACACAATTTCAGCTTTAACAATGAACTGGTGGCCAAGTACACAGTATGTTCCCATATTTTTTGACACTGAAAACTCAAAGTAATTTTGATTTTGGCACAACATTCACACCACATATTATAATAACTAGCATCCATTACCTTTATATGTCATCATAATGATGTATTGATTCATCAAGCCAAACTAATATTATTAATAAATCCAATACAAATAACTCAACCAAGCTCAGCATCTACAATAATATGCCTTGATGAACTCACCAATGCGGGTTGATTTCATTATTACTAGGGAACTATTGGTGCTTCATGTTCATGGGGACTGATCCTTTGCCTTCATTAATTCTTCAGATAGAAAGTCATGATTTCTATTCTCTGGTAAATTTATGGACAGATCCTCTGGCATTTCCCCCCAGAGAGATAAAAAGTTTCTAATACTAATTTGGTGAGCTTATTTGTTAAACAGAATTTAAATAATTAACCGTAGACATGAAATCTGCTTAGATTGATCTTATGAAGATGGAGGAAAGTAATGCAGCTTTCTTGTTATCATTTAGACTTCCTTTTTGGACAGTCAGAACCCAAACACACACACTATGCACCATGTGTCCTTTAAAAGTCATTTGAGATTTAGACAAATTGATGTAGAAGAAATAAAATGTTTACTACTTTTATCAATGACATTTTGGAATATTTTTGGGGCAAAACTCAAAAATATCAAGTTCTTTGTTCTAGTCTTTTGAATGGTGTTGTTTCTGGGTAGAACTCACATCAAACATTTATAACATGTGCAATTTTGATTTTAGTTGTTTGTGACTCTGTAAGGCATAAAAATCATCAAAAATTCAGGACACAACTAGAAAGCTGATTTTTTTTATTTTTGTATGCAACACATGATATTGCCTTTCAATTTTTTTAGGACAATTCAAATATTTTGGTTTTGAACGTCTTATTTATTTTGATAGTGTCAGTTAAACATGTCTAACATAATTACTACCACTGCCATTATCAATTGGTAGAAAATTTAATACTGCATTCATGTTCATGTATTTTCTTTTTAACAATTTAGAAATTTCAGTCTGTTTATTAAATTTTGCTCTTGATTTCACTGTTTCAACTTTGAGTCCTTGCAATTTAAATCCATTACTGGCATGAAATAATGAAAGCTGACGCACAATATTTAGCTTTGATCTGTCCCAACTAGTAGCTATACCACCACATGCCTGATGAATTAGATTTGGTAAACAATCCCTTTCTGCAATGATATTTTCACCAAGCAAAGTAGAAGTCCATCGTTATCAATTTTGTTGTTCGTCTTCGTTATGGCAAATGTGTGTTCTCATCAGATGTTCATGTTTCTGCTTCAATTCTTTCCCCATTGCTGTGAATCAAAAAAGGACTGGTGTACTGGGGAAATCAACACGCTAAATATCTTTCGATTCAAGCCGAAAAAAAAACCATAGACCTTGGGCAGGTAGTAGGAAGAATTTCATCAAATAATTCAAGAAGACTCAACTTTTTAGTTACTGGTAATCATCAAATCAATGCACGAGTCACCTCATTATATCAAAAACCCACTGATGAAGTACACTTAACTGAACAGTCTCTTTTATGTGGACAAACCTTTCCGTGTTAGTGTTGTGGAAAAGCATCAAAAAACTAATTTCTAAAGCTAAATTACTTTACAATGACATTTTTCATCTTCAAAATGAAGAAGCATCTTCTACTGTGGGTACAAAATTGGGGCCTTTCACATGAAAAGAATAAGTGAGAAAACAAGAAACTAAGTTTCCTTGACTAGTCCCTGATGATCTGCCATCGATCCTACTTGGGCAAAATCTTCATCAGTCAAAAGCACATTCACAACATCCCCAACAACTATGGTACTAGGAGGTTTCACATCAAACTTCAAAGCCAAATCTGCAATTGTTTCCATATTTCCAACCACTGTCCTTTGATCCGGACATCCAGCACGCTCAACTATGGCGACGGGTGTTCGTGAAGGATATCCTGCTTTGGTAATAAGGTTGTTGCATAGTTCGCGAAGACGTCCTACAGCCATGAGAAAGACAACTGTTTGTTCCTTGTGGTATTGGATGAGATCGGGCGATGTATTGTCTCGGCCGTAGCCGGTGCACATTACAACTTGGTTGGATACTCCACGGTGTGTTACTGGGATTGATCCTAGAAGGGGAGCAGAAAAGGCTGCTGAAACACCCTGTCAAGCAATTTTGAAGCATTAAATAAACATATCATGATAGGAAGGGGATGATAAGTTTTCGCGTCATAAAAAATATTGAACTTTGCTGCGGAGTAAAAGTACAATAGTAACTCACTGGAATCACAGTTGGCTCCACTCCGAAACTTCGAAATTCAAGAACTTCCTCGCCACCGCGACCAAAAACAAATGGGTCACCTGCAAATAAAGTGAAAATAATCGAATGAGAAACGATATTCAATCACTCAACACATAATTGACCCTCCTCCACACACAAAAAATAACATCATTGTTGTTGAAACATACCAATTTTGAGCCTCACCACATGCTTCCCCTCACGAAGACCTTCCTTACACCACTCAAAAATCTCCTTCTGAGCCTCATGCTGACAACCCGGGTGTTTATTTGCAATCTTCAATTCTCCCGTAATCAACTCCACAATTTCTTTCGAAACAAGCCTATCCACAATCACCAGGTTATTGGGATCAGTTATTATTTTGTGAGCGGCAACAGTTAAAAGATCGGGGGAGCCTGGACCTGCCCCTACAAGTGTGATTTTCCCTCCGTTTGGCATAATTCGCGGTGGTTTGGAGATGAAACTGATTTCGTCGGGGACATTGTCTCCGTCTGCTTTAAAATTGAGTGCTGAGTTTTGGCTGTGTGAATTGAGTATTGTGGCAGACGAAGACGCTATTCTTTTCCCGGCAAAAAAATGTGTCGGATTCGTTGGCTGGAGAAATGCATTGGCGTAGTAGGAAGTAAGCACGATCACGACGGCAAAAATCATAACACGGTGCCGAGAGGATGCTTCGAGTAGATTATTGCAGTGCGTCTTCTTGCTAAAACTAAGAATTCTTTGTTGGCATGAACCACTCAAATCCGTCATTTTCAATGTATGTGATTTTGTAATACTTTGGCAAGGAAGGCAGGGTATCTCGAAGTTGTGATTTATTCAATGAACAAAATTATGCTGTGGATGATATTATGTGGTTGAATACTTTTGAAACTTTGCTTGGATGAACAGAAATATTGGAATCGATGATAGAATAACCAGTTTCAATTGAAAACCGCAGAGACAAAACGAATACTCGTAGTAGAGTTTATGGAGAGAGGTCTTGTGATGATTGTTGCCCTATTGTTGCCTTACTATCATTGTCGCCCAGACGCCCAGATAGAAGAGATGATTATTCAATTCCAATCACATCAACCCAGGATCCTTTCATCCTTTATCCTTTTCAGGCAGTTTAGATCAAGCAAGTTAGAAGATAATAATATTAGGGGTACTACAATAGGTACCATACTAGGTAGTAGTGCTGCGATTCTGCTTTCTGCTGCGATTCTGCTGCGATTGACAATGCATGTTGCTTCCGGCCGGCCGGGCCTGGATGGATGGACGCCAGAGTCTTGAGTCAGGAATTTTGAATTAAGTAATACTCTTTTTGATCTACAAAAATTTGTCTTTTTGATATTATTGCGGGATTAAGGACTGTAATTGTCTTACAAATTTCTCACTTTTCATTTTGAATTCTTCTCTTCATTAGCTTTTCAGTGAAGTATGACACCCTGGGTCTACCAGCATGTTTTCACCCTCAAAATAGCATTGAAAAATCCCATTTCTGTCAAAATGGCAACAAATGTTCTGTATTCATTGTAGAGACGTCGTTGCCACCATGAATAATGTAACAAACAATGGCATCGTAGGCCTGCCACATATGCACTTGGTACAATCAAAAATGGACAGAAACAAAGTCAAAACAAACACTGCAGTGGGGAGATAGTGCCTGCTGATGCAGTAATATAACTACCTAGCATGTTCTAGGCTTGTAGTTGAGCCATCGATGTTGTTCAGGGTGCCATGGCCTTAGAGACCTAATTCATTTAATGACCATGTAAAGCGATTATATATTTATTTCTATTAGAACCTTTGCTTCTGCCATGGTGTCCTCCATGGTGGAAATGTCTATTGGCAGGAACCATAGTGAAGATGCATCAGTGATCATCTGTAGACTCAGGAATAGGACTTGGTACAAAAAACTGACAAAAAAGGACATTTTTTGTGGGATAGAAAAAATAAATAAAAGAAGTTTTAGAAGGACAGAGAGAGTATTGTTTAGAGGATCCTGGGGCAAGGGGATATGATCAAATAATATTCATCAAATAATAATATCAAGCTTGGGTGAGTCTGCCTTTTAGGTCGTCAATCGTCAAATAATAATGATAGTAGATATGTAGATGTCAAAAAGTAACATAAGTACTACCAGTGTTTAAATAATATCCGTTCAGCAAATGTCCCCATTTGTTTTTGCATTTTTTAACATATTTCTTAATGAAAACACCCCCCCTTTCAGGCCTACTTACATAGAAATTCTCCCACAATATGAGTATACTTATTAAGTCTG
>JALLOT010002211.1:0-13178 GCA_036939595.1 Thalassiosira livingstoniorum | reverse complement strand
TCTATCGCTTGCAAAAGGTTTCATAGCAATTGACCATGGCATGCCTTTGAAATAATACCCCCCAGTTTAGGGTGTTGCCAATTGAGGTCAAATGTACAGTAGCTGTGTAACATTAGTGGACCCAATTTTATTCTTTTGTCCTTGAAACATAACTGCCATTTATGACCAAATTTAAAGTCCAAGACAAAGAAGACAGAAGCTTAGAAAGGTGAGATGGAAGGATGTCCACAACATTCTTTCTTCAAATCCGGCTTATTTTGTGCCCTACATCACATCCTATTTCAACTGATCAAATTTTACAACTGGCCAGTCCTTTTCCAGATAAATATCTACAAGATGAAGTGAGACTTCAGGGAAGATACTTTCTTGGAAAGGTGCTAAATGGCTCCGTGCTCATTGTCCATTACCAACCCCCCCCAGCTTTTATCTGGTATCTAGATGAAAGTATATGAATGTTCACCCAATTGCTGAAATTTTGTTTTAAGTGTCAGGGTTTCCCCTCCTTTATTATATCACCCAATCATATCTACTTGACAAACAGATTAACCCAACAAGAATCTAGTAACTCTTTCACATGAAAGATCCACAATAAATGTTGCTCTAACACCAACTATAATCTACTACCTATTTTCCTACTGCATTGAACTTTGGAACACAAACAGAGGTGTCATCAACAAGAAAATTTGCCTCAAACTCTTCACATCTAATGGAAGAAAAACTCTGATGCTGTATTGTCTTTAATTGGTAGTTGTTAGGATATTCTATGGATACAAAGCCCCATTAACACCCCAAATAGTGGGGTTGGGACAAGCAATCTATATTGCCTTTTCAATTGCATGGACCCGTTCATGAAAGTCTGGCACATGCACATATTCTTGATTGCACTGATAAATAAAACTCCCATCCAATGAATGGTGATCTTAAAGCATCATGGTTGGTATCACAAACCCATGGGATCATTCAGTTGATAGTGCACATCCCTGATACAAAGCAAGACAGTGTTGCAAAAAATTTGTAACCAAGTTGGCAATAAGTTATTCAATGTTTTTCTTCCACTGTCAGTGTCAGTGTCAGTTTTGGATGATTTGGTTATCTCCAGTCAAAACTTGGTCACCTGGTACCACAGTTTATGTGGACTTGTTGTCATGCAATTAAGACCTGCAAGGCTGGTTATGGCAACATGTTTAACCAGTTCCTGTTTTCAACACCCAAAGTTTGAGCAAAACCCTTCATTAAGGATAAGCATGGTTCTTATTAAGTGAATTGTTTCCATTCCTTCCCAATCCTACTATGGCATCCATTGAGCTTGAGAGGCATCAGAGATTCATCAATTACCAGTCCAATGCATGTTAGATATGGTTATCTTAAAAATAGCTCAGTACCATCACTTGCTTGTTGGATGAAATGAGTTAAAATCATCACATCCATTACTACTCTACTAGCAAAATAGTTTGGCCATGTAGGTTGTGCCTGCTATTTCTTGCTCTAAAGTCACTTTTGGAATATCAATCCTTTCAATCTGTGCTGATATCAGTACAGCTGTCCTACTCATTTTACTGTTAACTTACAGGCAAGGCAATAAAATTCCATGTTATGCCTTGTTAGTATCTCATGGAATTGTTTCTAAGAGAAGCATGTTAACACTGGCCCAAACTGGAGTAATGGAAAAAGATGTTTGTTGAGTATGGTGTTGACCTCTTGCTAAGAAAGTTAAAAGTATATTGTTGAATATGAGAGGTTTCTTCTCAACCAGTGACAAAACTGAAATTTATGATTCACCATTGCTGTGGAATGACAGGAAAATCCAGAATTGAGTTCTTACAGTGACAGCTGATTGTTGTTCAAAAACACATCTTACTGATTTCAAAGTGGTTCATGTGCATGTCATCCAACATCAACAAACCTATTTTCTCCACCCGCATTGACTATAACTTGTGATCACAAATTCAGTTTACCCTGATACTAAAAAATCAAGGCAATCAAACCACAACTCTGCCCCACTGTCCTACTGCAACACTACCACATTTTGAAGAACTTCACTGTCTCAATTAATATGTCATGTCCTACCTCAGTCAATGTAACAATGTAATAGGAGTAGGAAGTAGGAAGGACAAAAAATTGTAACAGTTTGAAAAAATCTAAAACAGTGCACTCACATGCACATGGTGAGTGCAGGGAAAAAGTACCAGCACCATCCATGGACTATAGACTCTGATATTAGTGTCACAGTACCACTGGATGGGGGACAGAAGTTTTCCTTATTTCCATTGTCTCTGAAATTGACCAGATTTGAAAAACGTGGTCTGAATAGTGAAAGGCATCATGCAGACAGACTTCAGAACCTTAAGTTCCAGCTGGAACCTTAATAAATCCTTGAAATTAGTATTTGAAAATGGGTCTAATAAAGAGGACTCCCCATGGTTCCCCCATGATGACATGTAGCTACACCTCTTCTACAGGACCTATCCTATTAGGAGCTGAGCTTCTACTTATTTTCCATCTCCTACTCATAGAATGGGGTTCAGTGGAGACTATTTTTTGGGGACCTGCAACCCGTCATCAAACTCATATATGCTGGATTTTCCAATCTTTACAGTCTCAGCCACATTTTGGCTCTCAACCACATCAACATATTTACCATTACCACTGGAATTAGCTTTAGGCTTGGAAGGGCAAATGGGGGGATGCTTCCTCCAGGGAGGGGGCCACCCAAAGCCATTAATAACTCAAGTTGCTTGAGTCTGGATTCCATTTCTTCTGTCTTTCTCAGAAGCTCTGCATTCATATGCTGCAGATCCATATTTTTTGCTGCAAATTGTGCATTTTACCTATATTCTACAAAAGTTGAGGGCAATCTTACCAGATATCTCCAAGCCATATGTACTATTCCCAGTGTATTGGGAAAAATTGTCCTTTGCAAAGCACCACTTCAGGTAGACCCAACTGATCCATTTTCTAGACAATCCAGAAGTTTACACCTGCGTCAGAAATCATATCCACTCCACCCACATGCACCTCATACTCATTGAAAGACACATATTCTATGTTGAATTCCTTTTCCATCCTAGAAAACCATTTGTCATCTGTCACCTCTCCTTGAGGTGCAACCATCTAATTCTCTTGTTTCCATTCTGAGTGTCAGTCATCCTCTTGAAGATGTGAGAAAAAAGAAGTCACCAAGATGTCAACACAATTGACTGTATACCCTATCACATGTATTCAGAAATGATAGAAAGATTAGTGCGGACTCTTTTCAACATTCCTTATGACCCTAACAGATTTATAGCTATTAGGACCCACCAAGTTTGTTGATCCTCTTGAAGTCCATAACAATTTTTCTTCATTGCACTATGAATACACTGGTATCATTTTAGCAATGTTGCTGGAGATTATGGCTTATTTTTATCTGCCCTGTCTTCACCACTCTCCCTTACCAAGGATGCCCTTTGTGATGCCACAGGAAAATACAGAGGAGAGAATGTTGGAGAAGAGGAACCTGAAGTACTGGTACTGGGCAAGGAAGGAGGCATCTCTGATGAAGTGGTGATGCCTCTAGGTCAGTGGACCCACATTCTTCTGCAGTGTAGTAGATCAACTGCATTGCTTGACAAAGATTAGTGAGCTTACGTGCAGATTTTCTTCCATCCCTATGACACACCTCAAGCTTGAGATCAAAAGTCTTCTTACCAGCTATGGACTTGGACACCACAAGAGATAAATAGGTAGTATGTATCTGCAGGGCCCATTGATATTTGATCACCTGTGTTACTGGTGGCCACCCCTGCAGCATATCAAGAGCAGATGTATACACCCCAAAAATTCTGCAGTCACCAAGAATGAAGATAATATTCCCAAATTGGACAAAAACCCTCCAGTTGGCAGCCATCAATTGGAATGCAAAAACCATTTTGTACTTGTTGTCAAAAATTGCCGACGGAGTCATGTTTTGCTACCTTATGATATTGTACCCTCTTTGGTTCCCTGAAGGAAGATTTTGAAGGGAGGTAAAGGTATGTTGTAGTACTGCTGTTCCAGATTTTACCTTTTACCAGCATCTTCTCAACCTTTTTGAACTTGTAAATATGCACCTCATTATCCACTCCCATCAAAACATTCCAATATGGCAACCCACAATAGCTTTTGATGTGCGAAGCTTTGGCATTGTTTGTAGAACACCTCCAGGCCAAGTTTGGAGATATCAACTTAAATAATGATGCATAACCACTGGGCATCCACCACAGTCTCAATGATAAACGCACCATTAACACATTGTATCTTTTTCTTTTCCGCATCCAGCTTCTTTTCTTTTGCAGGTGTCTTAGGGAGAATCATCCATGTCAGTGGGACTTGCACATACTTAAAAATGGAAGTGAAGGTTCCTGGAATTGAGGTTGCCAATAAAGTACATGGGAGGCTGGTTTTGGCATAAAAAAGAATGCACAAATTTAGGATTTCCTTCCAGCTAGAGTAATGGGTAAGGGGAATGAAGAATCATATGTAATTTTTGGGCGTGTTCTGTGTAGATATTACAATAATCATTAGGACGAGCATGAAACCTACCTGACTATTGTCCTCGTGTTTGTGAATTTACATGCACATGATGTGTTGGTTTACCGTAATCTCTTTCATCATTTCTTTTCCAACATCATACCCCAATGTTTTAAAGTGTCATGATGTCACAAATAAAAGAGGTATGTTATGATGAGCAGTCGGATCTGCTGCTAATCTCATTCAGTCCAATGTGTTCATTTAAAGATCAGAAGTTAAGACAAGCTGCCATACTGACATTTTCACATCTACTTAGTTGTTGGTGGCTGCTTTAATATGTGTCAAAGCCTGTCCGCAATTTTAGCAACGATTTCCATTAATGAAATTTACTGCAGTGCTTATTCAATGGCTGGAAAACAAAACTTTATTAATAGCGACTCTACTTTTGTGAATTCATTGTTCCGGTTATGGTGTAGGGCTTGTGCATGGTGCCACTTTCTATGTTGAACATTGAAATTGAAGGAGAATCAGTTTAACCAAAAGCCATGCTTGATGCAAAAAAAAATATTTTCATCAGCATGTGCAGACATACTTGTGCCTTTTGAAAATACCCTATCCCATCCACCAACCAATAGGTAGCATGCAAAAAGTAATAGTGCCCACCTTCCACCTTAACAGAATTGAAAAATTGCTATGACATGAGTACCATTCTCCTCACACAAGAAGATAAAATATGGGGTTGTTTCTAATTTTTTGTCACACAAGAAATGATGTTTTGGCTGCTGGTTGAAAATATTGCCTAAAAATACACACATTAGATTAAGCGACAATATTTACAGCTGACACCTAGCTCCTAGCTATACAAGCACGTATCGAAAGTGCCCAAATCCAATGAGGAAAAAGTACGTATTATACATTCCACAAAAAGAAGCCAACGAATCCAATAGACTTTCCACATTTTTTCCGTAGTTCATTTTTTGCTGCGTGGAGACTTGTCGTCCAATATAAATTCAAGTTCCCCAAACCAAAGTTCAGATTCGTATTCTTCGGCCAAATCATCCGTATTTTGTCCCCAAAACCCAGTCCTTTTACGCACTGTGATGTCGTCTTGGACTTGCACCTGGCAAGCGAGACGAAGGTTCGGAGACTGTTCCGCCGACCCGTGTGGAGGGAAATTCAATCTCATCCTTTCTTTTGTATTTCGTTGATTGGGCTTTACAGCATCGTTGCTGTTATTGCTGTTGTCGCAATTGTCGCAATCGTCGCAATCGGATGTTATCTCTACCGCACACGTCCCACATGTACCAAGACCTCTACAGTTGATCAGTCTCGCCCTTCCGTTGTGAGGGCTTACTCCTGCTTTGATGAGCGCCGTTCTCAGCAGTTCTCCTTTTGGCACTGTTAGTTTGTTGCTTTTCCCTGATGTTTCGAACGTTACTCTAACTGTGTCATTTTGTCCTCTTTCCTCGTTGTCTCCCGAACCAAGGGAAGAGAAGTGGACAAATTTAATACTTTGAGTTGGTCTTGTTCGTTTTTGGATACAGTTGGCTGTTCTCGTATGGGAACTCCTCCAAACAATTGAATTAAAGGACAATGCGGTCGGCTGCATGGTTTGTGTCAAAAACCAAAAATACAAGACGTTGATCTTCCTCATTGCCATCTGCAGTCTTACTCCGTTTGAAAAAATAATGTTGAACCAGGGCGGCGGGGCGGGTCTATCTCCGATGCGACTGGGTAGGGTAAGTAAGTATATACGAGTAATATTATGGTAAGTAGTAGTAAGAAGTAGTGGGAATACTATTGTAGGGGCCCTCATACTTTACCTGCCTTGCATGCTGCTCCTCTCGCTCTAGAGTAGTAAGTACTTACTAAGTACCTAGATACTACTTAGTACAATACCTACTACATAATATATCTTCACTTTGCGTCATGCTTACGTCATACAAACTCAGATAAGAAGAACTATCATGGCTTTATTTCAACCGTATGGTATCTGACCAGATCTGACCGTATCTAATTTTCGAAATGTGTTCAGGAGTACTTATGAGTATGACAACATATAAAATAATCAAAATCAGACATTAGAGTGGGTTTAGGCAAAAAAATATGGCACGAATTAAGTCGCTGAAAGAACTTTTGTTTTGTGCCATCAATATGAAAAAGAATGAAAAGTCCGCTTTTTCTATTTAACAGCATGATGTTAGGTAGGCTATTATTGTCTGGTTTTCTACATATCACCAAGTAATAAATTCCATGAGGAACTCCTGCAGCAAGGGCTGTCATTGTTTGCGTTGACTTTTGGATTTTGGGAGTCTGCCAATTGAACAACAATGACAAAAGAGTGACAGAAGTACTAGTGAAGTGTGGGACAGAGTGACAAGGAGGAAAAATTCTGTTGTCAAACTTGATGAATGATTGATTTACATACCTGTATGTAGGAATTGATACAAATTATGTCATGGTTCTGTCATGGCAGAAAATATGCAGTTTGTGCCATGACAGCACCATAATTTTTTTGTGGTGCAACCTGGTGCAACCATGGCGTGACAAGTTTTGCCAAAATTTTCAAATTTGGTGAAGACTTGAATTGCCAACAAAAAATAAGTTGCCAGCTCTACCATAAAATACATATTTTTTTCTAAACCCACTCTATTGTGGTGTAGATGGTCATTGGTGTTTTTGGAAAGCCAAGAAAATATTGAATATGGTACCTAAAAATTTGGGTTCAGTATTTTGTCTCCCAACCATGGAATCTAAAAGCTAATATTACAGTCTTTAATTTTACTCAGGAAAACATTTTGACACCAGCTTGACCTAAAATTTTTTTATGATATCATTTGATGACACCATTGATTGGCAATTGGTGTATGCGAACCCCCAACAAAATCTCTACACTTTGTCTCATATCTTATGTGTGTCATACTCCAGATGTAATTATTATTTATCCTCTAGGCAAAAGAAGTGTGTTAACTAACCACAGATGTATTTTATTGGACAGTACTGCAACTACACCTAATGATTTAGACAGATGTCTGTTAAAATGCAAAACATTTGTCATGTTGTTCCTGTAAATGGGTTCATGCCATTAAAATTTGGACCAAAGCATATTCTCAAATAAAGGGGATAATTTGGGAGAAGGAGGAGAGCATTAATATGATGCATAAATTCTAAACATATGAAAATTGAAATCGGTAAGACAGCCCTCCAAAATCAAAACTGGATAACCTGATATCAGTAAAATATGGTTAGTCAATTGTAACTGCATTGAACAGAAGAAGGGACTATTTTTATTCATAAAAATTATCACTGTTTGAAAAATATCACATGTATTGATATAGCCAATATCCACTCAAAAATGAAAATAAAAAAATATGCTTAGGCTCCATTGTACTCACTCTAACTATAGGTAAGCCAATGTAATCCTCTTGTTTTGAACATATTTTTTTGTTCAATTCAAAATAGGTTTTGAATCTTAGGTCTATTCCAATTAGGGACAAAAAAATAAGGCAGTACAAACACTCCTTTGAGAAAAGAACTACTTTTTAAATCATACATTGTAATAGATATCTTTTTTCCTTCCATACTTAGCTATTTTTCAAACCAGATAAAAATGGAACCATTATCTTAACAAAACCTCCATAAATACAATCATTTTGTCTTTAAAGATCAGTTATGACAATATTTAGTCATTGTGTTTTAACACCTCTATGTCAATATCATTTTTTTAGTTTAAATCAAAAAAATTTTCTATCTTGCTTAGATACATGTCTGAATGAACCAAAGGTTGTTAGGGCATGGATTGGTATTGGCATTATCTGTGATGGAAAGCAGTAATAATATTAGCACAATACCACAAGTAAGAAAATATCATCACTAGAGGCAATTTATTGCATAAAGGAAAATTTTGACCTGGGTAAACTTATCATATATGTTTGGCCCATAATGGTTCAGAAACTTGCTTTTCTTTGATGACAAAAATATCTTATTCTTTGTAGGTCTGTTAGGTTTATTGAAAAATAAGGCACCTACTCAATTATAAGAAAATTAGCATATTTTTTAATAAATATTCATATTGTCATTTTCTGTCTGTTTATAGAAAGGCATGTTTTTGATGTATATAGTATTCATTGTATAAATTGCCTGAAATTGGTATTAGTCAAAACAAAAGGTAAATTAATAGATTCAAACTCATTTTATTAATAGAAATAAAAACAGCAAAAGAACCTCCTTAATTTACTATGTTGAAAACAATTGTTTTGAACTGTTCCAAATTTAATTATAATACGACATTGTGGATATGGTATCACAATCTCATCAAAGATAAGGCAAGCATCTTTTAACTGCACCCAAGAAATGATTGGAATGGATTATTCTTTTGTTCCATACTTAAAACTAATATTTATTTTTTTATATTTCAAACAAAATATAAATGGAGTTAATTTTCAATGCTGGAACTAGTGTTTGCTTAGTATTAAGGTCTTAGCTTTCTTTTATTCAGGCAATAGATTGAAAGGGAGTTTTGACAAACTGCATGAAATTGATATGAAATCATTAATAGTTCTTAATGTTGATTACCTATCTCTTGAAGAACTTATTTCAATGAAATATTACATATTAACTCATTGTTTTTATTAATTTTAATTTCATATCTATGGAATCAATATCAAAATGAAAATTCTAAGTAAGATAAGATTTGAAGCTGTGAGCCATGAAAGATGCTGTTCTGTAATCAATGGATATATAGATGCCTTTGTTCATGAAGAAATTTGATCTTTCAATCTAAATCTGTTATTCAACATGGGATTTGGTAGTGACATACTTATGCTTATATGATTGATGAAACCATTGAACTGATGTATTACCTGATATGACTAAATGTTACTAATGAGGTTTGTTTGTCAAAATTTGACATAAGAGGTATTTGGTATAAAAATCATAATTTTTTGCTCTTTCCAATGATCCAATAAGATTCAGATACTAAACAAATGGTAAAGAGTAATAAACTAAAATTTCCTATCAATTAATCGAACGACAGCATGTCATCATTGCTTAAATGAAAATGCTTATGGATGATTTGCTAGCTTTTTTATGTCCAATCACCTTCCAGTGAGTGTCATAAGTAATAATTGATGTTTTCATATTGAAGTCTGGAGTAATTTTTAAATAAAGGAATTGCTATTTTTGTTATGACCTTACTGCCTTATTATTAATTTGTCAAATCTACATCCATTTTTATTGAAGAATCAGTATTATTAGTAAGATCTTACATTTCTACTATCATCATGTTGTTTTCACACACAATATCATTAATGAATGAGTATTGCTAGTAAGATCTTACTGTCTGATCATTCTTCAGTAAGTTACTCCAATGTAAGGTCTGCATGGTCTTGAAATATAATTAATTATTTTTTACCAAAAATGATGCCCTTGGAAGGAGAAAAATCATATCTCTAAAGTACATTCATCCAAAATCATTGGGATGAATGTTATTTGGCCAAATCAAGTCTTACATAATCTAAATGATGTCACCATCATTACTATTATGTCTTTACTGGTTACACATAAATTATTGATAACAATTAATATGTGAGACATTGGAAAAGGTAGGGGGTTGCAGTTTTAATGAAAAACAATAACTCATCAATAAATAAAATGACATTGTTTTTTGTAATTTCTTAAAGACCTCTTAAGACCATAAATTTTCTAGTTAAGCTTTGAAAGACATTACTCATATATTTGCATGGACTTTAAAAACATCAAATAGGAATTAGTAAAATTTGAAACCTACCATTTTTGGAAGGTTTCAGAAATGACAGAAAAACCTCAACCAAAACCTACCAAAAATGGTGGGTTTCAAGTTGTTTGGGATATTTAGTTATATACATCTTATGAAGAATCTTAGTTTTTTAATGTATGTTGATGTGGATCACAACTAATGAGAATCACTACATTCTCTTTCTACTTAAAATTGCTAACTGCTAGCCAGTAATAAGAGACCAATTGGTTGGCTATTATCACAAATCATATAATTTTTGTGTCCTCATAACCATGGATTAGAGTAGGTAGAAGCTGAACTTAAGAATTTCTGACTCCTTTTTTGATTTTTTGTACAAAAGATCTAATAATATTTTTGAACTTTGATTAATGTACAAAACAAATATCCATAATATCTTGGCAATTTAAATACCATAGTACAGTACAACAAATATTGAATTTTAATTAATAATGGGAAAATCATCAAAACATTTCTTTTTATACCCATAAGTAGACAGAGTTTAGCCCTGATAACTATAAATTAGTCAAATCATACACATTAGAAGAAAGGCATGTTCTACAAGAGTGTTAGCCTTGCAGTTGGTGAACAAATCAAATTATCATTTTTTTGGGTTTGTCACTGATTGAATCAGAAAATATGACACAGGAATATTTACACCAAAAGCATTAAGAACAATCTAATTTATTCAGACTACCCTGTAGCTGTCCACAGTCATTCTCATTGGCATTTGTTTTATGGAATAGCTTTATCAGAATTTTTATATCAAATAACAGATTGAGATGTTGGGTTAGTGACAAATGTTATCAAGATGGTGAATAAAAATGATATTTTTATTAAAAAAAATAAACATAGATATTTGGTAATCAATAATGAGTGATCTTACAAAACCAATATAAAAAAACCATAATTCTACAACTCAATATATAATGACATATGTCATTTTTTTTGAAATTTGCAATACTCAAAATGGAGAATATTTAAAGTCACTTTAGGTTTTATTGAATTATTTAAGGTAAGAAATGATGGCTATGAATGATCTTTACATCAGTGTGCTTTATCAATGGTATTGAAATGGATTTTTTAAATCATGATAGTTTGAAATGACTCTGAGACATGTAATTGCCATATGTTTAGTTATAATTTTTTGACAAGTTTCAAAGAAGAAAAATTTATCAGATATTTTTCTGCTAATACAAGCTTTTTACATTTTTACCAGATGTTGAATAATTTTCATGATTAAAATATGGCCTACTGTATTGTCCAAAATGTTATTGGAAATTTATTCTATTTTTTTCAATTTTTAATAGAAATGATTTCTATTATTAATCACAATACTCTTTTTGCTTTATTTCTTTTCTGTTTCAACTAGATAAGTTTTCCCATTCTATCACTTACAAAAAGTGAGAGTTACACAACAGAGTGAATATATTAGACTTATTGATCCCAAGAAATATGGTCATTGATCTATGAATCATATTTATATAGTTCAATATAAACTACACACAGTAGACAAACATTTAAAAATGTTTAGATGCATTAAAAAATTGTCTATTGAATATGAAACAAAACAATTTCTCAGTATTGGTGATGAGAAATGTGAAATGGTTGGTAACATAGTGTTTTATTGTTCATGCTAGATTTAAATTAAATCTCAATAAATATCAATAAAAAAGTCATTTACTTATTCTTCAGAATTTAAATTTTTGCATTCCAACAATAAAATTCTGTCAAAATTAATTTGTTGACTGAGATTAAATGATAAACTTGAAAACTAAATATTCCAAAAAAGTAATGATTACAAAAGATTGTCATGTATATCATACTTTCTATTAATTAAGAGACAGGAATGCATAATTTAGTATTGAAATCATTTGTAATTTATTTTCATTCATTTTTCTTTTTTTTCTGACAGATAATACTTTGAATATAAGTAACAAATATAATAAACCTGTGAAAGGTTATATTTTTAATTTTTTCTACAAAATCTTTCACAAGATTTTTGAAGTGTAGGTGGCATATCAATGAAAATTTATTTCATTTGTTTCTTGAGAATATCTGTGAGGGATATTTTGTTTATTTGTTAGTGGAGTAATACATTGCAGAACATGAAAATAATAAATCAAATCTAATACCTTGAAATGAGTTTATTTGGTTTGACCATAAATTTAAGAACCATAATCATATTTTTTGGAATTTTTTAAGACAATATATACTTAGGAATTACTAGAATAGCTCAATTTAAAATGAAATATGGAATAATATTTCATGATAAACGTCTCAAGAGTGGTTCAAGCAGAAGTACTACCAAGTGTCTTAAAAGAAACACAAACATGTGATTTTCCTGGTAACCACCAGTTCAACACTTGTTCAACACATAATCATAAAAAAACAGATTTCATTGCTTTGATTCAATTGGAAATCAACTTGAAACACAGTAAAATATTTGAGTATTTTAGAATCAGGTAAGATTTTGTTGAAAGTATTTTCTTAAAGCACAACATACATTTGTGGCAAGAGCAAGAGATGGCAAGCAAAGTCAATGGGATAATACTCCTAACATTTTACATCAACAGAGAAATACTTACCAAATTGAGGATGTGGTCAAAAGTTTGAGAAAATCTGAAATAGAAAAAAAGCTTTTTAGTTATTCACCCTACTTACCAACACCTGCCACCACTAAAGTTGAATGATGTCATCGGAGAGTATCTTATACTCCTACCTACATACGCGTGCGTACCCTTGCAATACCTGTACCATATTGCACGCTCCTACCTGTAGACTCCCATATGTAGTACTACATGCATAGCATAAGCTACTTACAATACTACTTACGTACAATACCTTACCTATGACAGGAGTCCTGACGTCGTATGTAGCTCTGGTATGTCTATTTTTGTATCTTTGCACGCCGCCA
>JALLOT010002209.1:0-13165 GCA_036939595.1 Thalassiosira livingstoniorum | reverse complement strand
AGCGTTTTAGTCAATAAGAGCTCTCCTTATTAAAATAAAAAACCTGTTAAAAACGGCGAAACCGCTCACATACTTATCACGCATCGGGGCACCGGCCCAGAACGCTGCCACAATCACTCTTATTGGCCTCTTCGCAATCAAAATCATGTCATCTCCAGCCGAAAGCAGCGATTCATCGGAAGAAAGCAGCGACGAAAGCTCCGAACGCAGCATCGATGAAGACAACAGCGAACTTGAAGCTGGCTATCACGATCAGTCCTCTGCCGACTCCGAGAGTGACAGTGGCAATGGTGATGAAAGCGACGAAAGTGACGAAAGTGACGAAATCAATGGAAACGTGGACAACATAGAGGGCGTGGGGGATGAAGATGACAGTCACAATGGAGACAGTGGAGACGACGCATTGTTTTCGGACGACGAAGATAGAGAGGCGTTCGGAGGCGATCGCACCAGCAGAGAGCTTTATTCCCGACGAATTCGATTTTTCAAACGTCCTGATAACTATTATTTATCGGGGGACAGCATTGATTTGTGGGAAGACGAAGACTACGGAAAGTTGAGTCCACGAGCGTGGTCGCGTCTAGGACTGTTTTGGGGACGAACCCCGCAATTAACCAGTCTCGAGATGTCCGGTTGTGGCATTACAGAGAGTGGTATCATTGCATTAATGGCTGGATTTGAACAGAGTCATTTGGAAAGACTTCTTCTGGATGAAGTCCCATCTTTCAGTAATTTGGGGGCAATGGAAGCTTTATGTACGTTCTTGAGGGGTAAGGGATCTAATTCATTTGTGCTACACCTGGGTGGTTGCCAACTGGATGTCGAGTGCTTAGAAATGTTGGCAAACACAATGCAACATTGCGGAATCAAGGAGTTATATTTAAATGACAACCACTTTGGAGTCCAAGGCGACGAGAACAGAATTTCTTTGCTAGTGCATAACTTGGTGTCGACAAACTTAACAGTTCTCCTGATGAAACGTTGCAACATGGGTATTGAGTGGTGTCGTGCTTTCGCCAATGTGATGGGAAACACTCAATTAAAATTAAGGTCTCTCGATCTTGGAAGCAACAGACTAAATGATGAATGTGCTTCAATTCTTGCAGATGCCCTCGTCAACAATACCTTTTTGAAAGACCTAATCTTGGAAGGCAACGCTATCACAGACACGGGAGGAACATATTTTTATCAAATACTTTGCAACAAAACAAGTATCCAATCAACTTATGAGTCAAATCACTCCCTACACAATGTAATTCTTTCATTGGGGGATTGTTCCTATTCACAGATGACGAGAATCAATCTTATGAGTAAAAATGTGTCCATGGCAGCGAGGTCCAAAGTGGCAATTGTGCATTTCAGTCATGGCTATAGGGGATATGATGAAGCTTTTGATATTCGCCCTATCATGAATCTAGATGTCAAAGTCATTCCACACTTACTTGCTTGGTTCACAAAAGGGAGCATTTATGGTTATTCTGATCACGATCGCCTCTGCAGCGTCAATCGAATTGTTCGGCACTGGAATGCTCGTGTATTGTTTGGCTTTCCTTCAGCTGAAAAGACAAGGATTTGGTCACTCGTTGAAAAATTAGAGGATGAGAATATTTCTTTGAAATCAAAAGTGTCAACGCTGGAAGGAGAAAATAATAGATTGAGAGAGGAGAACTTGCATTTAAAAAGCCAAACAAGTGAAATAATAAATCAACAAATGATATCAAAATTAGAAGCTGAAATTGATCAATTGAAAAGGGAAAATGTGCTGTTAAAAAGTGGAGAAAATGCAACAATCTCCGGTAGAAAACGAAAAGAAATTGATCCTAAATAGATAAATAAGCGAAGAAAGGATGAAAAAAATAAATAAGCAAAAAATAATGTAGCGTGAAACCATCTCAGTGTTTGCAGTCTTAGTTAGATTGCAGTGGATTCATAGTATATTTGTGTACAATCGTTTTCGTCTGTGCTTTGGGATTGGGGGGATTCTTGGAGCATCTCAAACCCCTAAAACTAAAACAACTTATTAAAACAGACCTTTTACCAAGAAATTTCTTACAATTGAAACAGGGAGGAACTTGATATGAAAACTTTTGTCACATACTAGGTACAAATTTTGACATACTGAACTTTTAGATAAAATTAAGTTAGGTGAGATTGATAGATCATAAAATATCACAAAGATTTGGTGCAACTCTCAATAAAACATGTAATTTTCATTGAAAAAAGGATGCAAATAGTAATCATTATGAAAAATGGGTAGGATAATTTTACATTTTTAGAGTGATACAACTGTAAAGAAAAAACAGTACAATTATTTGTGTCCCATAGAAGTTTAACATATTGACACTGTGTTCTTGGCCCCATGCTTTAGGGTTATAAGATTATTTGAAATATATATTTGTAGGGACTGTTTTGATCTTGGGGGGGGGGCAAAAGTTCTGGAACTAACAAAGTGATACTGGAAAGGCCACAAAACTGAAACAAGATTTGGTCATTTGAAAAAGCTGGTAGTATTTCTACCAGCAAATAATCATTTCCCGGGCTATGAGTTATAAATTGTCTTGACTAGATATTTTATTTTTGCTAAAACCACACAGACCAATGCATGGTGCAATAAAAATAGGGGAATATTTTGCTTTTGAGAAGTTTTTTGTAGATTTCTGGCTCAAATCACATGTCAATAACAATACTTTGTTGCTTACCAAAAGAGTTGAACACATCAGAAATGTACTTATTATTAATAGGAGTTATATCTACTTCTCAGAAATTAAGAATGACCAATAAGAGACTGAAGCAATTGTTTTAGAAGTGCACAATATCTACAAAAAAATCATAGTGGAACCAATATCTGATTTGAATTATTTAGCAATAAAGCATTTTGAGTAATAACCACAGATGCTCTATTAGAAGTGATGAATGCATTTGATGATTACAAGATTACCCTTTCTTAGTTATTAAATTTTAGAAACAGTTTTCTATGACTCCTCAGTGAACTGGAAAACTTTTTCACTTTGTGCCCCAGTTCCAAATATTCTAATATTTGTCAATTCAAAAGGTATGTGTGATTTTGTGAAAAGATCTTAAATGTTTTAGTAGATTTATGAAATTACCTTCTAGATGATTGTACTACCTTTATCTAATGCACTTCTTGCAAGCAATAAACAAGACACAAAGAGAAGAACATTATATTTTTAAAAAGATTTTGAGCCAACTCTCATCTACAGTTCTTATGAACAGTGCTAAAACAACTAGAAAACTTACAAAAGAATGCAGATACTACAATACCAAGTAGAAGTATTGTTGTATGTGCATGATACTTATGTATGGTAATGGTATTTAGCAAGAAGTACCATACTTATAGTATCAAAATGTATGATATATTCTTTTGGTAAAACATACTTCAATACTCACTTTTCCATGCACAACAGATTCACATGCACAATAATCTACAATAATGCATCTCCATCCACCTTTTTTAGGCACATGCATAACTACCATCATCATTAAAAACTGCCATCACACCTTGTTGATCCTAACACCCCAATCAATTCACCAATGCTGTGATGCTGAGATAATCAATCAATCTTATTTAGATGAAGTTGTGCATACTTGTCCCCCACAATGGTATCACAAAACTCTTGGCACCTATGTTGACAGCTGCAAATCAGGTAAGTGTGCTTCATCTTCTTTGCCTTTGGTTCCTGATTGTCCAATGACCAAGAAATTCAATGGCAAGACATTTTCATCAGCTTGATCATGAAATTGATTTTATTGTTTGGAACTCTTTTTAGCAACTTCAGCTGGTTCTGTTTTTCACTAATATTGAATCTGTAACTGCAGGTGCTTGGAAGTAAAAGATGATATCTCCAGATATGTTTTGTTTATTCCATCGATTGTTTGAGAAAACCTCCCCCATGACGGCCACATTCCCCCCAGCTCTGGTTTTGTATCCAAGTGTTCAACAAAGGAATAAGGAATTGTTTGTACAATTGTGACCCAACAAACTGGAAGTCATGCTTAGCTTTTATGCTAGATGTTACCTGTTTGCTGTCAAATATTGGTGCTACTACCACATAGCAAAGTAATAACACACAAGTAGTACAATAATGACTAGTAGTCTAGTAGTTATAAAGATACAGTAAGAAGCAATTTAGGTATGAAATAAAATGAAATGAATTTGAAATCTTTGAATTCATTTCTTCATCATACAATTTTGTAGGTGTCAATAAATCTAGAGTGAAGGGCTTACAATTGGCATTTATTAGTTGGTTAGAAGAGCTCAGTAAAGTTTTTTACAACAATATGACAATAGTCATTGAAAGTATCCATATCTTACAAATAACTTTTTTGATGACCCACACATGTAAACAATGCCCTTCAAGGCCTTTTAGTATACAGTGTAGCATGCAAGGAGGGACCTCTAGCATCCAAAAGCCTAAAATCTGCTATCTAGCACACAAGATACAAAGGAAGCCAAGTTAATAATTATTCAAGAAGTACCAATATTCCTGCAGCTTTTATTTAGGGAATTGATCATACTGAGATGTATGTGGTGCATGTGAGCTAATGTGAAAAATGAATAAAGAAAATTTTAATTTGGTGTTCAAGCAATCTCTTCAAATTCAAAATTCCAATTCTACAAAAAAGAATGATCACAGAAAATTCAGATTTAAAATCAAAAAACAAAAAAATACATAAAGATTTTGGGATTGTTAAAACTAAGTGAATCCTAATATTGTGTGGTAGCATGATGGCACATGAACATTGTTGAATAATGACAATGGCAATAACAACAATAACAACTAAGGACAACACTGGCAACATTCTTGTGCTCGTTTTTTTTCAAATGTTTGACACAGTGATTTGCATGTTTTCAAATCACTTGGGATCACATTGGATGAGGTGAAAGTGAAAATTAAAATCAGTATCATTTGTTAGAAAATTTCAATTCAATCAGCAACTTTGAATAAGCTCCAAATACTCCAGTCAACCACAAAGTCCCTAATTGTCAACCACTACTTCCATCTGTGCATAACATCAAGAGAATGAAAAACTGTGGGACCATCAAACCCCAGTCAAACAGTAATGTCTACTTGTTTTAAGCTTACTGGCAATCAATACAGTCCCTATAAAGCCAATTGCCAGTCACTATCTGTTTCAACTTCATGAGGAAGCCACTATAAGTCACTACTTAGACACTTTCCACCAACCAGCTGCCACTCCTCCAATCCAATTCAAATATGTTTTTGATGGGGCGACCACTGTTGGAGCAGGTATACTACTTACAGGTCACCAAAAATCTGAAGCTTGCTGCATGTTTGTGTGTTGCTGCTTTAGTTTAACCTCTTATTCAGTCACAATGGTAGCAATCCATCTTCCGAAAATTGATATTGTGCTATCAATATACTCAGGGAACTTTAACTTTAGCTCATCCCTAATTTCCAACACAGAATCAAATAGATATATTTCACTCTTTGATACCTTTGTATATTTTGTGTGAAGATGAAAACTCACACTGAGCCTTCCACTGGTGATTTTGGTGAACGTGGCTTTTTTACTGTTGTCAAATTGAGTTTGAGGCTCTTTGTTTCACTCATACATTATTTGCAATCATTGCTCTACACTGAAAATTTGCTACCCATGTCTTCTTTGTCATGTTGAACAGTAAAAATATTGCAATTCAGAATGAGTTATTGTTTGTGAATTTATTCAAGGAGATTTGCAGTGATGTCATCATCTGTGATAGAGATTTGTCTAAACTATGACTGTGATTTATCTTTAATGGATTTATTTCAATGGTGGTTTGAGGATAGTGGTAGGTGTTGGTCTTACATATTTGGATGAAGCAAGTGTGGTCTCTCATCCACTAAGGAATTATTAGGTTATACCTGGTGTGTGTATCTGGAAAAGCATCAGTGAGAGAAGAAAAGACTAGAGAAGAGTTGAGAGAATTGAGATTGGCTGCAATGAAAGCTATGAGGCAAAGTTTGAGGAGTGTGCATTAGAGTATTGCCGTGTCAGTGAGGGGTGAGGTTAATTCGTATAATACAATGTCAGTTTTATTATCTACTTGCATATCAAAATGTACATTTGCAATTAGTTTATATTAGAGGAATATTTTTGCTCATAATTTTCTTGACATCTGATAACTTATATGGAGAGGTTTTGACAATTGTGGGAAAATTTTATCTAAAACTGAAACAACCTCTTTGCCACAAGATACTTGAAGTAACAATTAAATTATTCAAATAATGGCTAGTATGAGTAGCTCAGAGTCAAATATAACTATTTGAAAACACATATACATGTCATGAATCTAGAATTCTTGATAAAACTCATCATATCCAATATGTAATCATATATTCAGCAGAAAAAAGGTTATTAATTTTCAGCACAGCAATTTTTTCTCAATAGTTCATCCTGTGTTGTCTGCAAATGTTGTAATTAGTCATGGAGGATGAAAGGTGTCATTTCCCAATTAAAATAGAAATGTTTTTGCAAGACATCTGTCAGGCAATCATCTTCTGGCATCCAACAGGCAAAAATTTGGGCCTCTTCAAATTCATCTCTAAAACAGCAGACTTTCAAGTACTGCCATTTTATAGTGGCGATATTCAGAAAGAAAGTTGTTTTTGGTGGCATGTAAGCAGTGTACCTTCATAAGGCACAATTTATTATTTACCAATTCCATTGCTTGTGGCAACAAAGAACAGGAAGATACTTCCCAAAGGTCAGATTATTTTTGATTTGAAGGTGGGCAAAGAGCTGCACAAGCATAACTACACATGAGATAAGTGTGACTTCTGTACCACTATTTCCTTATCTTTAGATGAGATTGGAATAATTCAGATTGCTGCCTCATATGAGTTTGGTGCCTGGTGTAATGTATGAATGGTAAAAAACGAAATGATTTGATGGATTTCTCAAAATCAAATGTTGTTTTTGGAGGGATTTTTTGCAGTTTTTAAGGCATGATTTCTTTGGAAAGTTATTTCTGCATGGTGGAGGGTTGTTGGGTTTTTGGAGTTTTTGGTAAAAAAGAAAGAATTCAGTCTAAATTTAAAAATATGGATGTGGTGACTTTTTTAGGTAGGGAATAATAAGCATTGTGGAAGGTGCTTAGCTGTCAACTGTTATTTTTGATTTTTTGAAAGCTGATGTTTGCAAAGATAATGATGTCAACAATGATGGCCATTTGACAACAGAGTCAGGGGAGGGGGATTTGGGATGAATATGAGCTTTGTTTTTTGTAGGAAATCCCCCCTCTCATTTTTTGGTTAAATTTTATCGAAAGGGAGAAGAGAAAAAAGCCCCTAGGATGTGAATGACAATATGTGAAAGCCACCTGCAATATACACTTTTCTACCACAGAGATGGGAATTTGGTTGGGCAAAGTTTGGGTGAAGGGGTGTTGAGGTTTTGGTTTTATGTTGAATAAAGGTCTATGAGCTAGCAGATTCATTGTTGTGGAACTCTCAGGCTGGGGGTGGATGGGGGGTGTGATGAGTTCTCCTGGAATATTTGTTGTTGTGAATTGCCGCATCACAATGGGTCGGTCTGGTTTGCTTTTTGGCATTATGTGTTGGATCTTTTGAGTTTTTGCTGAGGTGCCTACCAGCACGATTTTGAGAAGGATGGCGGGAGGTGCATTTATTGAACAAGTTACAAGATGATAGTTTGAGTGGCTATTCTATGTCAACAGTTCTTGATGTGCTTTAGGTTGCCCCCCCCCTAATGCTATATAACGCGTTGTGGGACTGAGTGGGGTGGGCTAACCAATTTGCCTCTGTTGAACTTGGTGGCTTGTCAAAATCATTGGGTAGACTTTACATCAGAGTAGCCATTGGAGTTATTTTTACTTGGTCCTCTTTGGGGATTGAGAATGTGTTTATTCTCCAGAAGTGCGCAGGTATTACTGCATGTTGAGAAGAATAGGGTGTCTTTTTTGCCACTCTTAAGTAATAAATATCCCGTTTAAGTAGATAGTTGTACCTTTGACTCCAATGGGGCAGCTCATTGGTGAACTAAAGGGATGGGTTATGTTTCAGCTTGTTATGAAGCTTGTCTTTCACTTTGTTTGGAGTTGGGTTATGGGTTTGATAAGAGAAACCCTGATGAAGAATTGGGTTGGGTTGAAGAGGGGTATTGGGTGGGTCGTGGGGATGGCAGGCATTGAAAAGAAGTTCTTGATGCACCAGCTGTCATTGAGGGTTTTTATGATGTATGTATATACACGTGGGTATAAAAGGGAGGGAGAAGAAGTGAATGTTTTCTTAATTTTTATATACACAAAGGTGATAGGTAGATGTGGTGAAAAAGGGTTGGGAGTTGATGTGTGTGGTGTTTTTTATGAGGCTATGGATTTTATGTTTAATGTGCCATTTTGGTTTTCATAGGTGGGTTTAGGCTCTATTCCTCAAGAGTTCTTGAGTGTTGTTTATTTTTTGAAACTTTACTTTAGCATGTAGAGAGAAGAGTCCCAATTGGTTTGGACGGTGAACATCTGGGTGGTAGATTCTCAATAGTTGTCGAAATCTTTCATGATTGATTGTTATTTTTTTAAGAATATTTCTTACTATTTTTGTTTGTTCTTCTCACTAGGCCTGTGACAGCCAAAGCAGATGTCAGTGAAAGGTGATGCATTCAAATTAGGTAGCCATCTCTCAGGTGCTTTTGCTTTTTGAAATTGCCCTACTCTGTTGGGTAATTCTGCTTGGATCGCCAAACATCATAGATAGCACCCTCATCCAGGGTGATGTGGTGTCTATTGCAATAGGTAAGATGGTTTGCAAAAATAAATACCTGTCACTGTGTTCTGGCCAATTTTAGTGAACCCTATAGGCACTAAGGAAAAATAATACTTTTTTCGACATATTCATCTTCATTAAGATCCAGTGCAATTTAGGAAGGGTGTAAAACCCCATCATTCATAGGGACTAACTAAATATACATAAAAAAATCTGTTTTATCATCTTCATTAGGACCCAGTTTGAATTCTTCAGTCATTAGACATACCTAATCAATGTATAAATTAAACTTGTTGTACAATACTACAAATTGTTTGTTCATTACTTTATTTGAATCAGTAATTTCAACATTTTGAAATGGATTGAAGATAAAGAATTAATCTTTTGCTTTACATTCATTCTGTTTGTGGGTAACTTCTCATATGTACCAGTGTGCATACTTGTGAAAAGTACCATATGTCGGCCTAGTGTATGAGTCACTTGTTGAGCACAGCTCTTCCTATTCTACTGGAATAACAACAAGTTCAAAGAAATTGATCCAAGTGAGATAATTTCCTTAAACCCTGGAAAAAGTAATCTGGCCTTAAAATTAAAATGTGAGCAAAAAAAAACAGATCATTTTATGCCACCTTTCCCTACTAGCTAATGACATGTATCGTACCTAGTGTTCTTCTATCTCATTTTAATACCTTTCATAATGCTTAAGTAATAATGAATGAGTAGTAATGATTACCTCATTATTTAATAAAATCACTCAAACTTCCTTAGCTAGTATTGCACTTTCTTGTGATTGAACCTACTTATACTATTGGTATGGCATGAAGGAAATATAAAACAACTTAGACAGTAAATTTGAAAAAGACTAACAAACATGAAATTCATTAGTGAAAGAATGACAATAGCTACTAAGTAAGTGCCTATATGGTGTAAAAAACTACAAAAAAGTATATGAACACACATCATGCATTTGTAAATCATTGATCATCCAATGGGTAAACGGGACATGAATGTTCTTGATCAGATATAGGTAGAATCTCTTTAGTTCTAAATATAGAACATTTCTTGCTCATACTTTCTCACCTTCTCTGCTACAAGATTACGAGAAATGAATAGTTTATAAATAAAAATAATAATTTAGATTTTGGTTATGATGTAATTTGTTCCTTGTCATAGAATATTTACACAGTGTAAAAGAGAATTCGCTCAAAAACATCACTAGCATGTTGCTGTCTGTAGAAGGGCTAAAATTGTTGCTCCTAATTTGTGACTACAAATTGAATTCTATACAAGTGTATACATATTGTTCAATTTTTCAGCAAGCTATTGTTTCCATATCACTATGATGGAATATGATTAATCCAAATGTCACCTTGGTTCCATTTCAAACAAACTCTAGTAGCCATGAAGAAAAGTTGGTAAATTTCGTACCCTCTTCAGCTAGTGAATGGGTTGAAAAATTTTCATCTTCTGCAAAAGATTTGAATTTTATGCAAAATGAAATATATTTTTGTTTGTGTTAAATGTTGTTTGAGGAAGCAGTGTTACTTTAATATGTTTGAGGAAGATGGGTCCTACAGCAATAGGCAAAGTCTTAATATATTTCATGACCAGAACAATTAGACAATAAAACTTGGAAATGTACAAAAAACTTGAGAGGAAAGCAGTATCAAGCATGAAATGTGGTGCTATGTTAACTTGAATATTGTATCTAAGAAAAGCTATGTCTGCTTTGGTTTTTATAACTGGATAATTTATTATGGCCAAATTTTAATTTTGTGTCTAATAACTGTTAAATACAACAGAGTGCACTAATTGAATTTCTAGTCCTATTTGAAAAAAATCTACCCACTTAGCATACAAATTAAACTACAACTTCTATTTAAGTCAGAATCAGAACTTGTTAAAAATTGGCTCATTCAATGTGTGGCTTCACTTTACTGGAATTGGCAAATTCTAGTTTGACATCTCAGGGGAGATACTGAAATCATCAAAAAATCCGAAAGTGATTCTCAATGGCTGAAAATATGTGCAAATTTTCAAAATTATTGTTAGAGTTAAGCTATTATTTCATGATATTCACTAAAAAACTTAAATCTACACTGTTTCCTGCCTTTTACATACACCGCGAAAAATTGCCCATTGCACTTTGGTTTAATAGACTTATCAAAAATCGAAACTCGCGGTCAATGCAACTCTCCTTCTCTTCAAAAATTGCTCGACGTTCGCCTTGCGGAACGTCCTTCCCTGCCTTGTGTTTCACCGCGGTCACCCCAATCCACCAACAACTCTTGTGAATCCCTTGAATTTTGAGCAGACGTTGATTTCTTTGGCCCAAGAAACCATCTGTCGTTGATGTCAACATCCTCTTCAGTTTCGAAGTGCCCGAAATCAACATTCGAACCGATGTCATTTGTGGTGTCTACTTCTTCAGAGAGAGAAGGCATGAAACTGGTGCCCAGATTCAAGAAATTGGACTTGATCCTATTGTGAAGATTGATTGGCATTGAAGCTCTTCTTTGTTTGTGGTTGCTGACTTTGTTATGATTATTCGAATGACTGTTTTTGTTTAGATTGTGGCCATCACTGTTGCTGCTTCTGTCTGTCATGCTCCATTCAACCGAGTCCCACAAATTATTACTTTCGCCAAAGGAAGACATCGAGAAAATTTCGTCTTTCTCTTTGTGAGGTCCAATGTTTGGATCAGCGTGTTTTGCATCTGAAGCTACCAACGATTCCCGATCAGCTTTGTCAAAAACAATAGGACTATTGCCCTGTTTACCTTGAGAAAGATCACTGTGGAAAATATTGTTTCCATTTCGTTTGCTCTTGTTTCTCTTCGGTCGATAGCTGCTGTTGGGTAAAAGCTCTTGATCGTTGTTCGCGATATTGGTACTCTCCTTTTGAAGGGCACTTGCAGTCATGGAATTCGATGTATGGTGATCAATGAAAGTGTTGTTACATTTGTTGGAAAAGGAAACCTTGTCAGTCACGAGGTCGTTCAATCCGACCCGATTGTCTTTGATACTGCTCCTATCAGCAGTGTCAATATTATCGCCATCCCTTTCCCTGCTAAGAATGGGATCTAAATTGTCATCACTTTCATTTGCCAACGAAAGAACACTTAGACGATCCAACCGATGCTCTAAAGTAATCTTGTCCTTTTTCAACTTGAGGTTCTCGCTCCGAATCATTTTGAGCTCTCGCTCCAATCGTCCAAAGTCCTGATTAATTTTGGAGCAACCGGGACAGGGCGAAATCTGGTCCTGGCGAGAAGATGACTTCGACGACTTTTTGAGACTGTCAATTTGCTTTTGAAGGTTGGAGTTTTCTTCAACCAATTCAGAATTTTGAATGGAGAGTTGCTTTATTACAGCATCTTTGTTGTTTTGAGCTGGTTGTTCTTGTGGAGGACCCCCCGCATCCCCATTGGTTGTCCCATTGTTGCACGATGCAGCAAACTTACTGTCATATGACAAAGAGAAGTTGTTTCCCAAACTATTGCTTGAACTGGCTGCAATGTTGCTGCTAATACTATTTCGCTTCTTCTCCAACTTGAGCTCGTGCTTTAATTCTCGTGTCTCTGTCGATGCCCTTCTTAGTTTAAAAGTGAGTTCGTCAATGAGGGCCTTTTGATTGGCTGTTTGGAGTTTCAATTCGATGAACGAATCAACGAAGTCACTATTGCCATCAGCTGGGCTAGGCGACTGTGGTCCCTTTAGATCTTCCTCTTGAACATTTCTTTGCTGATGCTGCTCCTGCTCCTGGTGATGCAGCTCTTGTGGCAGATCAAGTCTGAGCTTGTTCTTCTCGGAATGTTTCTCTTCCTCACTCCATGCGAGCGCAGATTCTTCTGCACTATGTTGTGATTTGCGCAAATTCCTTTGTCGAAGTTGTGTTAGGAAGTCCCGATCCTTAAGACTGCCCTTTTTCTTTTGTCGCACATTACTGAGACAATCTTGCTCAAAGCCCTCCTTATTCTGCTGCATTTCCAGCATCCGCATTAATTGATCCCCTTCTTCCTTTAAAATCATAGCCTGCACCTCCTCCTCCCAGGTCACTTCAGAATTACAAATGGATGCATCGAGGCCATCATAGCCAAAGGAACCATTAGAGAGGGCTCTTATTTCCACCATGCTCGGTGGAGCTTTTGGTGGAGAAGGATCGACAGAATCAGCCTTCACAGCAAAAACATCAATGGGATCGGGAGTACTACACCTCGGTCGATAGTATCCCATGTTTTGTTTCTTGTTCATGATTATCTACTTGGCACTTTCTTGTGAGCTGTTGGCACTTGGAATTTTTCACTTCTCTCTTCTCTCTCGGTAGATAAAATAGGAGTGCATAGTACAATAGTAATAGATAGCAATATTATTATTACTAGCGGCTTGCGCCGCTAGCAAGTTTTGGTGTATGAAAGTTAG
>JALLOT010002208.1:0-13179 GCA_036939595.1 Thalassiosira livingstoniorum | reverse complement strand
TTTTTATACTTTTTTTCATTCGGATGAATATTCCGAAATAACGATATTTAAAGTCCGGAACGCCTTTTACCCGTTTTGCGATGCACTAATGACTGTGACTGGATGCTTTAGATGTATTTTCATTTTAGAACTGGTTCATTTGTACTAAAGTTTATTATTGTGACCAGAAAACACTCTACAGTCACAGCTGTGATTATATTCATTGATGCCGTGTCTTGTCTTGCAATGGCTTTTCAGAAACAATTTTAACAGACATGGCAATTCCACCAAATAGCACCATGACTTTGGAGCAACAATTTCTGTTTTCAAGCATAAGTAAATAATCATCCTAATCAGATATCACCTTTTGCTGGAAAAAATGAGAAAACCTAAATTTTGTGCTGTATTTGTAAAATTGTTTGAAAATTTTAATGTTAAATTTCCTAAACATGAATTCATTTGAAAGAAAGTCTTGCTTATTTGATCTATGATGAGGAGAACATGATTTTTGACATCAGAAGAAAACAAGAATTTTATTATTAGGGTGTAATTTGTCAAAAGGTGTCTCCTAAAAGTTGAGAATAACAATTGATATATTTGATTGAAAATGCATCTGGATTCACTGAATCTTTCACAATGAAGAATGATTGCTTTTGTGTGTAATTTCATCATATTCAACCTGTATTATTAATCAATGTACAATACTTTCATTCTGTAATTTGAATCATCAATGATATTGATTATTCTAACTGGAGTTGATTTCATTCATTGGAAATCATGAGAATTTAGATATGTAATTAGTGCCAACCACCTACACCATACATGTGAATGATACTCATTTAAGTTGTCAAATATTAATTTTAAATATTTTTTGTAAGATTCTTTTCTAATTGAATTTCACACCTTGTTTTAGATTACCTCCCTTTTTTAGAAATCATCAAATATTTCTCAATTTTTGGTTAAAGCAAGTCTTTTACTATTTCTCTCCAGTTTCCTCCTCTACAGTACATTTACGTTGGTAATCCAGACTACTACCATTATTGTCCCTACTTACTTAGTCTTGTTATGCATGAATTTCATAAGAAGTTAGGTAACTCTAGCTTCCTTCATTCAAGAAATGTTAGTCTTCTTCTAGAAGTTTCCTTCTAGAAGCAGTCTTGAGTAAAAAACATTAATTGAATTATAATGAAACGTTTCAATTCAGCTGTAGAACTTAATCAAGTTTTATGTCAAAGATAAGTCATAGTAACACACATACTATTAATGGACATGATCCACTGATCATGAAGTGAACATTTTCAGAAAAATCCAAATTCAAAAGTTTAATATCTCAACATGACATGAAAGTCAATAGCTTCATCTAAATTTGAAATTCTAAATATCAATAAAAACCCAACCAATTGAAACATTCAGCTGTGGAATGACAATGATTTCATGTCTCAAGCAATTATTGTTTTGATTCTGGGTTCAATTGGTTGGGTTTTAGTTGAGTTATCTAACTCAACATCTAGTTTCTAGGGGCTGCTGGTGCCCATTTTGTAAGCTGCAGTCAAGGTGAGCCCAACAACCATGTTTTTTTTAATTTTTTTGCCAAAGTACAATGGTTAGAGATGGAGATATCCATAGTATTAGAGTCCATGGATATCTCCTAAGGTGAGTGTGGCAGCACAAATATGCTGCTAACACAGTTGCCATGGTTGACATTAATATATATTTTTAAATTAGTAATTAGGTCTACCAAATCTTACAGGACTATCCTAAGGTACATCATCTAATTAAAAAAAAGCAAAGATGCCTCTAACCTCCAATGCTGTTACCAACATATGCATTAAAAATAATGTGCCTACAAGTACAATAGAAAAAAACAGCATCTTCCACCTTCCTTGCCATTGTGTATGTAGTTGTAACAGTGATTGCAACAAAAATTACAGCAGCAGAAACAATAGTGCTGCCATTGTCAAAACCATTGCAATTTTGTTTCAGCTGTCATGGTGGTAAATAACAGTTTTGGTGGTAGGTTGTTGTTGGCTTTTGTTTGACTTTTGAAGCCATTTTTTACCAGAGTGATGAGGTAATGAAAAAGTTAAAAAATAAAAAGTATAAAAATCAAAGGCACAGTAAGCAAACATTCACATCTGTATGTACAAGCTCACATATGCAGACAGTAGATACCAACTGCACTTTCTGCTTACTATAAACTTTAAAAAAATGAAACATACCAGTTCTATACAAACTCCGTAGAAGGACAACTTTTATTGTATTGTTATGACACTCAGAGACAATATTTTTGTCTTTGGGTCTTAGAATAGAGTAATCTTCGCCTACACAACATATCTAAAAAGATTACTACAAATAAAAATTTGATGAGATGATCTAAATTATGCACCCTTGAAACAATGTAGTTTAAGTTGTTTATAACATAGTTTTCATACTGAAATAGTACTATTTAATCATTAGCTTTTCAGTGGGGTAACCTGGCCTGGACCTCTTCCATCGCCACCAATAAACCGTCAGCATATTCCCTCTGAAATTCCTCCAAACTCATCACAAATCCCCCCATTCGATTCTCCAATATCATTCTGATTCTTTACAGCCTCCACCTTTTGTTTCTTTTCATGGAATTTTTTAAGAGTTGCAAGCATTTTTTTACTCTGGATTTCTGACTTATTTCACTAGTGCATTGAATATCATCTGGCTCTCTTTAGGTGCATCATTTGCATTGTCTGTCGCTGTGTTTCCTTGCTAGTCTTTTGTAAAACAACCCAAATTTTAAACGAACAGAAAAGACATCAATGAGTTTTGAAGTATGAAAAAAATTCTTTGTGCTTCCTTAGGAAACTATATGAAGAGTAACCAATGGCAACTGATGGCTATAAGCTATATATTACTTTTCGACAAAAATAATTACACACCATTGATAAATAGTATAAGCAGAAAACAGTTCTTGTTCTATCTTCAGATTTCATTTTTTTTCCTTTCTAGAACTGTCAAAGCAAAGTTGAAAGCAAATGCTACTGGCTTCCCCTCTTTTCTGTGCCATACTGGCTCCGGTTGCCAAATTGGAGATTGAAATGGGTTTTCCTCAGAAAGAACAATAGGCTTGAGAGCAAACCCATCCTTCTCAAAAGAACATGCAACTTCCTCGTCCGCATTTGTTTCATGCATGTCGAACCCAGTCAAAATAAACGGAACGCCATTGAACATTCCATTTGGCGACTCGCAAATCATTTCGATACATGGTCGCCATGCATTTGTATAGTTCGATGCAAATTCTGCACTCGTCTTTTCTTCAACCCTTTGCTTTTCAAACTTCGAATTGACCATTTTCCTTGGCATCTTGTCGTGGATGCCACAATTGAACGCTACCATTACATCTGGCTTACTGCTTTTGTCGCTTTGGACAAAATCTTCGTAGATTTGGGTGTGAAATTCTATCCTCATTTTCATTTTCTTCTTGGAGCAATGGTCGCACAGCATTTTAGATTCATCGTGGACGGACCCATCCTGCGGACCCATTATTTCCGGGCCAATCATTACCACCCTCAATCCACGGCATTCCTTTGGTAAGATAGACTTATTTTTCGACAGTTCGTTGAAAAGTAGACGATGCAGCACTTCTTCGAATGCTCCGAATCCCTGCCACTCCATTTCAACACCAATGATGTGGATTGTGAATAAATTGTCTTCATTAGCCAATGGTTGACGGTCGTTTGAGCGATACCTGTCATCGTAGGCCGAATACTTCTTTCCTGCCTTTTCCAGAGCGTAGCATATTGTCAGAGAATTGCTCAGACCATCTGCAACAACAGTTGCAAAAGCTGGGTCGAAGTTGTTGTTTAATGTTGTACCTGCACCTCCGAGCATTCCATCAGAAATTCGAAAATTCACTTGGTCGAAATAATTGCGCCAGATTGAAAAGAGTTCATATTTTGATACTTTATCAGTTTTTAACCCAGAATCCTTTTTCTGATTTGATCAGAATGATACATTACGAGAATGAATACGAAGCAAAAATGTCAAAAAGAATTAGAACGCCAAGCGCGCGGTCAAGAAAACATTGAATGGTCTTACCCTAGAGTATTCTGCCTCTGCATCATCTGCGATTTCAACCAAATGTATCGTCTTCCCAACTTGGCTGCACATTCCCGGCGACCAACCCTCTTTCATCAAAATAGGCAATGCCGCAACACTTGCTTTCAGTCGATCACATAGCATTTGTGGATGCCTCGCAAAATCATAATCCTCGTCCTTGCATTTGCGCTCACATTCTTCGCTGCAAAATGCAACGGCCTTGCAAGGACAAACAATCGACAATGGCGGAAGCGTCCCACAACACAAACACCGGGGAACGTTCGTGATTTGATTTTTTTCGGACTCGCATTGCAGCCGAGTGGCGTCGTCTGCCCCCTCGACTACCACCGGATACAATCTTTCAAACACACCGTATGCCACTACACCCAGACCCACACCGTCTACGCCATCTTCAATCACTTCTGATTCCTTTTCGTCAATGGGGTATCGTTTTAGGAAACGGCAGACACGTTTGTGTTTCTTCCAAGCTTTTTTTTGGTGGTCTTTGCCGCAGAATGCGAACGACTTGCAGGCAGAACATTTGGTTGCGTTGGGGGATCGACAGACTCCGCAGAGATGTGGCCAAATTCGGTCGTTAACGGGGTGGCCAAGGTCGGTTTCGTTCATTGCTGGAATACAGTTCGTGGTTTGAGAGATCAGATTTTGTGGCCAATCAAAAAACAAATTGTGTCATTGTCATTGTTCGGGTTTTGGATTTAGGCTCTTCAGCGAATATCTTTTTCGCTCGAGCCTTAAAAATGGCGATTATTTCTTTCTAAAAAATTAGGAGTATGTAAGTTCAAGTGACACATATTGATTTTTTGTAGAGCAGGAATTTTTAGGATTGGACAGAAAGCTAAGTGCCTTGCAACTTGCAACAGCCTCAAGCTCTTTTGTCAACTTTTATTTTTGACAAATAATGTAGTAGCATTGGGAAGTGAGGTATACTTTTCATATTTATACAATTATCATCATTTTCTTGATCACTGCTGGTCAAATGTTCAAAAGCTAACATATTGGATCTATCAAATTAAAATTACATGAATAGAATGAAGTAGATTGATTTCCAAATAAATATTCATACACTTATCAGAGATTGATAAAAAATTAAATCAAAATACAAAACAAAATGCATGTCATTTCTCCCGCTGGCACTTACTAATAGTAGTGATTGATATCTATGTATTGATATTGTAATATCTGGAATAAACATGATTTATGATATATTATTTTTTTTTCCAAAATTGTTGCACATTCAACTGAACAAAAATTACTGATGCTTTTTCTATCTTTGAAACTTTTAAAAACTAAAAAATCATAAAAACAATGCTTGGAGTGTCAAGATTGAAAATAAATAATACCAACATTCAAAGAGATGTAGGAATAAAAAACATGTACAAGATGATAAAAAGTTCAAATGATAAGCGACAAGAGTTCAGTTTTAACAAATAAATTGAAGATTTTTCAAGCTTTTCAAGGGATTGATAAATTAGATCAATTGTTTGTTGGTCAATGAACATTTCATTCCACATCCTAAGGCCACAATGGCTGTATAGTATGAAAAAACATGTTTTCTTGCAAGTAAGCACAGAGATTCCCATTTATCCCAAGAAATATCAAATTCTGGACCAACAGCAACAGCCCCAATAATTGCCATTTTACACAATGAATGTTACTGTGAATTCTTTTGACTGTGACTGATCTGGTTGAAATTTTGTGAAAGCTGCGTAGTAAAAGCTAGTATTATATGTTGTAGGGGGGGCAACAAAATACACTCGATTCTTATTACCATATGTACAGTATTATTTTACGTTGGTCACTTAAAGTTTTACATTTTTTGCTTAAAAAGAAAAACAAAATGAATAAGATGAAAAATTGAAGTTGTTGTTATTAATTTGCATCCACTCTACATTTTTGGTTCTGTGCTGTACCAAATATTTATAATACTGTTTGCTTACTTACCTTCTTCTGATCATTCATATTTTCAGAATATTATATTATATTCTGGTTGGTGAATTAATTTGATGCCCACTCAACAATAGTAAATTTCAGTAAATATTTTACTTTTAAATGGCTAAAGCACAAAAACAGTGAAGTAAGAATTCTAATAATTGGTTTGACTGTGTAACCAAAACCTGTAAACACATTAGTGGGAGCTTAGATGTATGTATTTTGAAGATCAAGTCTGAAAACTTTTCATCCATTGTTAATACCAGATGCCATGATTATGTGTTTTTTAATTAATAATTTATCATTGTATATCTCATTTGTTTTGTTAGCTGTGCAAATGTTCTTTCCCTTCAAATCACATATAGATAAAAATGCTGAAGAAAAAAGAACAAAAAACTACTTGGTGAAACTATTATTTCTGATTTTATAATCCTGTTTACTACATATTAATATGCATATTTGGCCAGTATGGCTCATAATGGAGACAGTTCAGTCCCATTTTGAATATATTTGGGGTTTCATTTCAACATCAAACTGAGCCTAGATGGCAATGCTAATACATTGCTCAGTCATTGAGGCTTGGGTAGTATGGCACCTGTTGATAGGGAGGGGGGGGGTGGATCATAGTTGTCAAGGTTTGTTAGTTGATTCTGTACCAAAAATGTTGAAGATCTAGTGATGAGAAATTATAAGGCAAAATTGTTCTAACATAGCACTAAAATTGATCTACTGTTGTGAAGATATCAATATTTACTTCATGGGTACTGTGAGTATACATGGATGTTTGTGAGTGGAGGTCTAAATGCAGACACCACTAACAAACAGATCATTAATCATAGTGTAGTTGATATGTGAAAACTTAAAAAAAATCAGTTTGAGTTTTGTTTCTCCTTTCTGCTTTTTGAAGTTCATTCCTAGTTTGATATAGACAGAATAATATCGTGAGGTTATGGCTGACTTAGGAACCAACTCTCTCCATAAATGGGGATTTCCAAGACAAGTAAGTAGAGGATGTTGGGTGATACTCATAAATTAATATTTGGACTTGTAAATGTGTTAAGTCAAATAACTTTTAAAGAGGAACTATATTGATGACATTGATCAAGCTATGAGGTACAAGAATACCTATAATGCAGAAAAACAACACCAGATGCATTTATTCCTTTATCAAAGTATGTGAGGAAAAACATCAAACTGAGATCTTCTCCACTGACATCTGGGGAGAACTCAAAGCATCCACCACATCAATTCCAACCACCAATCACCAAAATTAACACAAGTACTTTGTAGTTGTGTGTAATTAATCATTGATACTCCCTCATCTTTTTGATGAGAGGTACTTGATAATGCATTTATCCACTCCCTTCTATATCATGGAAAGTACCAAACTAACTACAGATTTTGGCATTTACCATTGTTAAGTTTGACTGATGTTTGATTTGATCTAAATCAGACTGGAAAGGTTCCAAACATGCCCATCCATCAAAGAATCAAATAAACTGAGGCAATCAGGAATTATTGATTTTCAATGGGAACGCCTAAAATCTTTGTGCTATAACTATCTTTTTTACAAATTATCATATGATGATCTCAATACAACGTTGCAAGTTCTTTCTTTGTGATATCATCTGTGCCATCTGGGTAAACAGAGATAACCATTTCAACAATTGAGAATGTCTTTCTACTTCATTTTGTTTTGAATGATTTCTCTTCATTTTGAGGCACATCATTGGGTATATCAATCAATAAAAGCTAATTAAATAATGAAAACCAATGAAATTAAAGTTGATCAATACACTAAAAAAATATTTTTTTTGTTTAGAGGATAGGCATGGTTATTGTTTTCTAGGTGAATAGGAATTTCATGTGATTGTGCAATGACATTGTAATGGGAAGAGATTACAGGATTTGGACTTTGTGCTTTTTACTTTTGTCAAAGCTCAAAGCAAACATTATTCATTCCGTATCACCACAATAATTTTAATTTTTTCCCAACAATCATACTCATGTTTTTTATATTATCTGCTTTGCTCTGTTTTTGAATGGACTTGAATCCTTTAACTTTTTTCTTTTTTGTTTTATTTTTTTTGCTGATCCCAATGACCTCCCACTTTCAAGAATTGACAAATACAATAGCTGTTTGTGTGAAATAAAACATTCCTGATTATATTGGTCTCTTTGCTTCCAAAATACGACACAAGATTAATATGCATGAACTTTGATCTCTTTTCCTATTACTAATGCAAAGACTGTTACAATGTTTCACATACAGCCAGGAGATGTGATCAAAAATATTGCATGGCTTTACATTACTTTCTGCTTACAACCCTCATCTTTAAAATAGATTTAGTTGGTTGAGCTTTCTTTGAACAGAAGATACTTGTAGGGGGTCCAGAAATTGGTTTTGACGGTCCAATCATCAAGAAAATCAATTTTTTTTTGCATCCATTACCAGTTTAAATCTAACTATTCATGAAAATTATTCAACCATAAATTAAAATTAAGATGTGTCATTTGTATCAAGATTTCAAGAAAGTACAAGCAAAATGGTTTAATGTGTCTCAATAATTAACTGCTTGGTTCTGCCAGTTGGTTATTCTTCCTTGTTTAGAACATTTTACTTCTATCTCAATTTAATCTTTAGTACCATGACCAGATCACTGTTTGCCATTTTAGGTTGTGGAATGTGTATACCGACTTGTTTGATTGTAAATTATACATATATACTCAATTTCTGACAACATCAAATAATTGTAGCTGTCACAATTTTTGGTTGCAATTATGGCTTGGTCTATTAAGGTTGTTGAATTGCCTGAACACAAAGTACTCAACCCTTCTAATTTTTGTACTAATAGGTTGACCAGTGTTTCAATTTGGTGAAAATCGGTAATTTTTGCAAGTGGACCACCAAGGATAATAGATAAGCAAATGAATCTATAGAATCCTGATACCCTTATTATAAAAATTCCTTCTAAATTTTTGAACAGGATATTAATATATATAGTCAATGATGAAGGTGAATTATGGGATCAAAGTCCATTTAATTGTTTTTTTTATTAATTTCAATTCAACATGTAAGTATGTTGATGATTTAATCAATTTTAGATTACATCACAAGGAACAAAAGGTTATCTAATCTTTAGTCTTCAAAGAGCTTCCTGGTAGCTTGATTATTCTTTGGGAATTGTATTTTTTACTATTCTGGTGAATGGAATTATATCTCAAATTTGACTTGCAATTTATTTTTTTAATCATATATGAAACTGGACATGGTTTGCAATACAACTATTTTATTTAACCAAGAAGAAAATCCAATAACACCTTACACATGATAACATGACATGTAAGTTTTTACTTTTCATTCCTGGGTGTTAGAAGAGAGCATTGCCATACAAGGTTTTTTTGTTGAAATATGCACATTAACACCCCAATGACTAATTCTTAAATCTCAGGCAGATTCCTGGTAAAATAGCACCATAATTGTAAACCCTGCAATGTAATCATTAACCAATGCTTCAATTTTATGCATATGTGGGCAGATTGAGTACTTTTGTCTCAAATAGAAAGACTATTGGTGGATAGATTTAATGATTTTGAATTACTTTTTTAGCTATTTTTCAAATCATTGGTTGGAATTACTGTTCTTATTTTCACTTTTGTCATGATCAGGACTGCTGGAAAGCATCAAAAAATATCTTGGTTGTAGTTATATCAAACTAATAATAGGAAGAAGTAATGGTATACTTACACTACTATTATCAGTTTCTGATTAAAACTCATACTTGTAATTAATATCTACATTTTAAAAACCAACTAGAATATCTATGAAAGTGTTGACACAACCATCCTCTCACAACCTGACCAAAATTGTAAACAGTGGAGCAATGAAAAATATCAAGATAAAACTTTTATGTCCTCTTGTTAAATTGTTAATATTAATGTTAATGGATTTGTTTGGTTCAATAATGAACACTGCACACACATGAAAGAAAATAGGTTCTCACTTGCCTCACATTGAATTATTTTTAATATCCTATGAAGCCATCATGGAACAGCAAATAATATCAGAAGTTGATGGGACTGTAAATGATATTTTTTACAGTACATTCAGTTCAACTTTCATGTTTATTTTCTAATACTGCAGTAATTGTTGATTTTTGTCTCTTGTTTTCACAGCCAAATGTCTTTTGAAAGTATCATATTTTCTTCATATTTAATCATTATTTAATCATTAAAATATTGATTTGGCGATTAAGCTAAGATACCTGCTGCCTGCTGCAAGCACCTGCATGCAAGCTGCAAGCTGCAAGATGCAAGATCTTGCAAGATCCATGCTGAAAGATTGATGCCACTCAAAAGGCGGCGGAAACCACGACACAGCTACCATACTATCTAGCTCGCAAATCGCAAACCTCACCAAATCCCAGCCAAACCCGAAGAAGTTTCATATTTGAATCCTCGTTTGAACGTACAGACAAGAAGCAACGAAGGCAGGGCTGAATACGGTAGACAATCACAAAGAGAATACGCCGACCATTGTTCGTTGGACAAAAAAGTACCTCAATAACCGAAACGAAGAATTACTAGTTATCATGACAACAGAAAATGAAAACCATGCCGGTGAACCAACTGGAAATGCAGCCAGCCGAGATACGACTTCAAGCGGCAACGTCCCAACCATCTCTCCCTTTGGCAATCGAAGAGACAGATTAACCGTCCGTTCCTCCGTACAAAATAAGATAAAAGACAATGAGGACCGGCGTCAGACAATTCGAACCATGGAATACGAGGGGGCATCCCATGGCGACGTCACGAACGAAGCTGAAGGCGTTGGGAGCGTTGGGGGCGTTGGGGGCGCTGCTGGCGAACAGAGAGAGCAGCTGGCTCCGTTGAACGAACAACAGACAGAAGAACAACGTAAGGAAGAACGTAAACGAAATCGTATTGCCCGTTATGGGTACGATTGGAGTGATGACAATGCGGAGGATAAAGCAGCGAGAATTGCGAAACGAAAGTCGGTACAAAAGACGTTGTATGGGGGGTATGATGATGATAGTGATGATGGTCAGGGGGGTGGTAGAGCGGGGGATAGTACGGCGTGTTGTATTCTCTGATGTTCTTTGAGAGGAGGTTGTGGATGTGTGAGTTCATGGATTTTACAACGTTGTATATGGGTCCAGGTGATGTAGATGTAGCTGTCAGTCGTGAATTTGTTCCAGTCAGTTGATGGCCTTTGAGCAAGAGAAAAATACTGAACTAACAAATTGATATCGTGAAATACTGTGCAATATGGGAAATTGGCATGGATTGGATGTGGGAGCTGCACATTTTTTTCTGTTTTATTACTGATGAAGGGATTTTAACCTGATCTTTTTGGCATAGAAAAAGCTGCAATTGATTCCAAATAAAAACAGCGTGATTTTATTTTTGAATGGCTATTGTGTGATTTTTTTCAGATTAGGTGTGAGTACATTGTTTAGGGTATGTCGAAAATTGAGCAAGTTTCAAGCTCTATTTGTGTTGTTCCAGATGTTTGCGTTCGTCAGTGCGGCTTTTGAAGTTGTTTTTGATTTCACTAGTGAATTGGTTCAATATTGTACGATTGTTTTGCCTATCGGTTTTTGCAGAGAGTCTGGAAGATTGTTCTAGGTTGTTTCAGGAGAAAGTATTTCTAAACACGAGTTTCTTTTCTATTTTAATTTGGCTCTAATTCTGTTTTGGACTGAAAATACACGTTGGACAAAAGACAGATAAAATCATTTTGGGTTTATTCTTTTCCGACGGAAAATTTGCGGCTGTTATGATGAATCTTCAACGGGACACTCTTTGGTGAAAGATGTTTCTTCTTTAGAAACATTGAACCCATCAAACACTTCAGTGTGCTTCGTGCATTTCATGTGGTCACACTTCTTCCATCTTCCCTTCTTCGCTTTTTTGTATACTGGGTCGCACACAATGTGTTCCGTGGTTGTGACGTAGAGGTTTGGGAAGTCGTTCGAACCCACTTGGGATACATCAGTGGTAGATGTAGGGCTTCTTGGGGCACGAGGAAGTCCGGATGTTGGTTCGGGAGTTGAATCTTTTCCTATTGTTGGAGTGGCGCCAAATGATGGCGAGGCTGTGGGAGAGAGCGGCGATGCAGTTGGCTCTGGTGTTGGCTCACTTGATGGTTCATTTGTTGGTTTGCGGGTTGGGGATTTCGATGGAGACAGTGAAGGGGCATGAGTTGGATGAAAGGTGGGTTGATCTGACGGTTGTGCTGAATCTGATGGGGAATGTGAATGGTAGGCACTCGGTGCAACAGATATGGAAGGTGACATTGATGGTTCAAACGACTGTTTCACTGAAGGAAAAAGAGATGGTACGTTTGATGGAGTTTGCATTGGTGAGCTGGTAGGCTCAAAGGTAGGGGTCTCTGTAGGTGACGGAGAAGGCTCTTTTGAAGGACTTTTTGTTGGCCCCATGGAGGGCAAAGTTGTAGGTTCCAATGACGGTGCCTTCGATGGTTTGTTTGTTGCTGATGCGGAAGGCTGTGAAGATGGGGACAAAGAAGGATGAGATGAGTGCCTGATTGTAGGCTGGCTGGATGGCTCATTAGAAATTGAAGGACTATGAGAATGATAAGCACTTGGTGCAACTGATTTGGAAGGCGAAAGTGATGGCTCATGGGAATGCTTGAAAGATGGAGAATCTGATGGCTCGGTGGTTGGAGTATGTACCGGTGAGCTGGTAGGTGACAGAGTCGAGGGAGAAAACGTCGGCACTTCAGTGGGAGATTGAGAAGGAGCTCTCGAAGGATTGTGGGTGGGTAGGTTTGTTGGCGAATTGGTAGGTTCCAATGATGGCTGTTTCGTTGGGTTATTTGATGGTGACGCAGAAGGGTGTGCGGATGGTTGCAATGAAGTGCGTAGACTCGGCGACAAAGAAGGATTAGATGAATGCTTAATTGTAGGCTGGCTTGATGGCTGATTGGAAATTGAAGGACTGTGAGAATGATAAGCACTTGGTGCGGCCGATTTAGAAGGTGCCACTGATGGCTCACGTGAGTGCTTGATTGATGGGGAAAGAGATGGCTCGGTGGTTGGAGTATGTACCGGTGAGCTTGTAGGTGACAGAGTCGAGGAAGAAAACGTCGGCACTTCAGTGGGAGATTGAGAAGGAGCTCTCGAAGGATTGTGG
>JALLOT010002207.1:0-13809 GCA_036939595.1 Thalassiosira livingstoniorum | reverse complement strand
GGAGCTGGTACTAAAAGATCGTCAATTTTTTGTGGGACAAAAAATATTGGCCATTTGTCAATTTTTTTGGGAAAGAGGGAGTAATATGTTGTGATGATTCTTCCTCAGAATTAAAGCAAATACCTTATTCCAAAGCTATTATTGTTATTTGAAAAAAGTCTAGAATACAACATAGCAGTGCCACAGACAGTAAGTATGTAAGGCCCACAGTTAAAATATTATTAATGAAGTAAATGTACAAAGTAACTAAGAATGTGAAATTGGAAACAAATCTGATGATTAAATTGCCTGAAGTGTAAATAGTGAAGTGTGTCTGAACATCCAATGAAAACAGTTGACACACTGAACAATAGTTAAAACCACACAATTTATAGAGGAATTACATTTTGTGGAACTGAGAAAGTGAACAGAGTCCCAACCTGCACTCAAGGCAGGTTGTAGAAGTACCCCTTTTGAAGCATGTAAGTCTTGCTATGTATAATAAATAAGATATGTCTATTTGTTTGAAGAGTCAAGATAGTGTAGTCATTGGGAGAAAAATATTCACAGTTTTCTTTCAATAATGGATATTCACTGTCTATAATTGAATAACAGAATGAAAATGTATGGATCATGGAGCAATTCAACTTCAAATTCCAAATATGACATACAACTATTTAAGCAAAGTATAGTCACCAAGCCTTTAAGGCATGGTGAAAAACTGTCCACTATAAAACTTTGTAGGACAAATAAGAATGAAAGAACATTTTTGCAAAACATCCACAGGTGTTAGGTTTACCAAATTTGCTGCATCCATCAGAGTAGTCTCTATTAATCACCTCAGCATCTTTACTGACAGTTGGTTGCACATATGTGACACAAACTGCCCCTAGAAACTGTTGTAGAATCATGATTGTTACTCCCCCTTTCTATCCATGTTGATAAGGGTTGATACCATCAGACCAACATCCTTAACTGCTTCCATATGGATAATAGCATGAAGGTGCTGGTCAACATCCTCATTTATTTCCACAAACCCTCTGACATATAATGGGATAGCCTTGCCTCAGAAAAGTGCTTTTCAGCTGCTGAAGTGACCCCATCTCACACTCAAAAACAATGTAATCATCAAAAAGAAGAACGGGAACAATTAGGATAAATATTTTGACTTAGCTTGAGCTTTTTTTGTAATTACTTTACTGTTTCATTTGGTCTTTTTAGAATATTGATTTCATTAAATGACATTCTGTTGGGATAAGAGCTTCTTTCTATTTTAACAATGTTTATTTTTTCCCATCATGCAGCTAAACGTGTCCATGGGTTGGAAAATATTTGAACTTCTGAAATGAAAAATAAAAGAGACATCAGGCTGATACATGGTTGTTCTTTGATCCTTCAGTAATGAATTGCAATGGTTATACCAATAATTTATTCAATATCCATGCTTTTTTGTGAATATTTTCTCCTTGAATTTTGAAAAGGAGGAATTATAAATAGTTTATTAAAAAATTCTTCAAGCAATATTTTCATACCATACTTTTTGCAGATGTGTTGCAAAGTTTTATGAAGTTTAATCAACAAAGATTCAGAGTAGTATTTGCAACAATAAAAGAAAACTGATAAAACACTAAGAATGTTCAAATTGTTATAAATCAAGATATCATCATAGGTTGAGTTTGTAAAATGAGCTGAATGTAACCTTCAAGCATCTTTTGATGGTAATCTCATGCTTCCAATGTAGATGTAATATCTTTTTTGATCCAATCCTTACATTATCATTCATCATCAAAACACCTTCATTGTACTTATATTTCTTTTGATTATGGCAACACAACAGCAGATTCTTGTGTTCATTGAAATTGGTATTGAGAATATAATTCTTTGAACCAGTATCATTTTTCAAAATGTCTTTGATTTGGATTTGGCACAGCATTTAAATCATACTATTGCTTTCATCAGATTTTGTCATTGTGAATCAATTATTTAGAAAATTATTCTGAAAATGAGGGAGGAGCAATGTAGAATGATATCATTTTTGTTAAACATTAACCTTAATTTTCTCCATTTGATATTCTTAATTGATTCTCATATAATTCTTTGAAAATTGTTTATTTATTCAAAAATGATCAAAATAATGAAAACTCATGAATTTATCAAAAACTGTAACAGTTCAAAAATTATACAACACACATTATGTACTCATACTTTTGAAAATTTCATTGTAACTGATTTTTGATGTTTATGTTGCATCTTTTTGATTGTTTTTGGTACTTAATCTAGAATCAATGTTGTTCCAATAATCAACCAGCTATGATATCAATGCCTCCAATTGGCTAAAAAGGGTCACTTGGAACATATTTTTATTTTTTTGGGACAATTGCTGCTTTTATCATCAAATTGTATGTTTTCATAAATATAAGTAGAAATGAAAAAAAACATTTGCTATAGTGAAATAAATGGTGCAAAATATTTTGGGTATGGTAAAAGCCTTAAGCAAATCATACTTTTCACTCACAACAATTTATTCTCTTTAAGATTTTTTATAACTTTTTTGGGGCTTTTTGTAAACTTTGTGAGTTATCTCTCTAGTTTATTCATTGTAAGTAATCTTGTGGCAAATTTTCAACACAGTATCTCAAAGAACATAGTGGATCAAGGGGGTATAATAGATATGTATTTCTTATTGTTGTGATTAGCTATATTTTTTAAAAAATATTGCCATGTGAGTGGTCATGTAATGTGAATAGAAGCATCAAGGTTACTTGATTTATATTAGAGTCTAAGAATCAGAAGGACAAAACAAACGTGATTTTTTCTAAGAGCAAAAACCTTGGTGAATTCTACTGAAATATTCCACAGAACAAACTTCAGAACCTCATACTTGATGGATGTAGCTGGTGGATGTAAATCAATCCATAGTTAATTAAATTTTATTTTCATAATTTGTAAATTTAATCCATCCCACTCCTTAAAAATCTCCCAATTATCATTGATCTACTATAATGTTCAAACAAATCATTGAAGAATAAGTTGTGACAAAAACCAAATGCTTCAAACTAGAAAATGAATTACTCACATAGTAGATCAAATACTGTGCTGGAAATGATGGAAAATAAAAGGACTCTTTGCAAAATAAAAAGCATTTAAAAAATAGTATCATATTTTTAGAAGCCAATATTAACATCACAAGCAAAATCAATAAAATAAAATAAAATAAAATAAAATACTCATAAGGAACTGATTTTGTATTCAATGTTGTACATAAACTTCTAGGATAGAATTCAATCCCATTCAAAATAAAAAATCAAATTCTATTTTGGCACTGAAAGTAATTTCACGAAATCTCAAAATTTTGATTGAATTAAAAATTGAATAGAATGAAGCTGTGGCTTACATTGGTAAAATAGAAATGTGATTCAAAATGAAAATATAGTGAAATGCTATCAATGCAAAAGCATACAATCAACACCATTGCATTCCCTTTCATAATGAATTTCTATGATAAATGTGAATGCCTAACCCCCATTAGGATGCTTGAATGAGCTCATTGTTATATTTATTTATTTTTATGCAACTTATGATTTCACCATTTCAAACTCACTTTTCCAGCTTTCATATGATAAGTAGCATGCCAAGATACACAAAATTTGATTTAAGTGTATATTATTCTAATTCTGATGAAACCATATGATACCATTTTAAAATATTATGAATGTTTGGATCCTGTTGAATCATAAGCTTTCTTATTTCCATTAATGGGAAGATTCATGAAATATATTGGACTAAAACAAAAGAATTAAATAGTAGTTTTAATGTACATGAAGGAAAAATCATGGTGGAATATTAGTGAGAATCAATATAATGAGTATACTTTATATCAAAAAAGTTGTAAAAGACATTATAACTTTGGTCATACATCAATAACTTTATTTGATAGTGTCATCTTTAGTCGGTCCACTTTTCTAAACAATGACAAATTAATATGTTGACATTATCTGAGTAATTATAGTGTAAATAATTATTATTTTATTGTAGCTATATTTTATTAGATATGTAATATTAACTCAATCATACTTAAATATCTGAAATAAGTTGCAAAAAGGATTTGTCAACAACATATGTTGTCATAAATAATACAGATTGATTCTGTTTTTTTTTCAGATACTTTCCATCCATATCCATAGGACTGATTTTCTTAAAAAATATCAAATACAAGGTTCCAAAAGATAATTCATCTGGATCTGGAAGTCAAATTTTGCTGATTTTTAATGTATTGATATATTTACTTGATTGATATTCCTTAATAAAGTAGAATCTATATGCATAAAAGGTGGGATCACTCTTGGAAGATATTTACTTTTAGAAGGATTATAAATATGACTGTAAAATTTCTTTCATACTGCTGCACAATTTTTGTTTTATAGGTACCAAGCATACATTGTTTTTGGCTTGTAAATAATATAATACTCCTTTTGAAACTTTTAAAAATCTCAGACTTTAGCTCTCATAAAATATTCAAGAGAGTGTATGTGTGTATGTGTATGTGTGTATGTGTATGTGTATGTGTGTAAATATTACTATCAATAGATTTTAATAGAGAAATGTGATTCTTCAATCTATCTAAGTTTGGTTTGTAGAATATTTTGAATGTAAACCAAATCTAATTTCAACCACAATTATGATGAAAATTAAGAGAAAATTTTCAACCAGAGTAACACAAATTTAAAATTGATTATCAGCTTGGTAATGAAGATTTAAATTATTTATTTTGCCAAAAAGTTAAAAATATCTACACAATATCATGCATTACATGAATTCATGGAAGTTGGAATTTGAGTTAACTTGGTCCCTAAGTATATACTAGCTCCTTCACATTCATAAAAAGAGTAAACAAATTATATTTGGAAAAGGATAATACAACAATCAATTCTAATAATATAGCCTAATATCACCTTACCATTCAATTATCATCACCCACTTGTGATGGTTGAAGGTTTGCAGGTTTAATTTAAAGAACATACAATTTTGGAAAATCTGATACAATGACACACCATGATGTGGTAAGAAGTATTGTCTTGTACCATATACTCACATCCAATGTTCATTTATTAATCAACTTTCTTTGGTACCATCTACAAAAGTATTTAAAAAATAGAATACTTACTATACATTATTTTTTGATTGTACATCATTTTACCTGTGTCCCTTATGGTCAGGGAACAAGCCTGATGCTTTTGCATTCCAAGGGAGAAAATAAGGAATATTGATTTATCAATTACCACATGATATGGTGTGCATTGAAAACATTCATAATAACATAGTTAATAAATACTCCTAATAGAAAACATCAAAAACTACATGTAAATTAAATGCCTACCATTTCTGGTATTATTAGAACTGACATACGTGCTTAAGCACTAGTGGAAAATATATCTGATTCTTCAAAAGAAGACTTGGCCTGTAGCCATAGGGACAACATAATCTGTAATCTTTATCTGTGGATGGAAATATAGTTCCATCAAACCAGTGATATTATATATTGATAAATTCATCTACAAAGATGTTAACTATATGTGAAGTTATGATAAAATTTTAGTCCTCAATATGCAATTTCTGCACATCAAGATACTTTTCTTTAGTTTAAAATATTAATACAAATATTATTTCTTGAATATGCTTTTTTCAGAAAAAAGAAAGATTTTATCTGTGAATGCATGTTTTTCAATTCATCATACAAATACACTACTTATTGACATACCTTACTGCCTATCTGAACTATGTACCTACCAACCAATAGCTGGGACAATTATAATGAATCTATTATTATAATTATATCAAGTCCTCAACACATACTGGTAATGAAATATTTTAGTTGTATGGATAGCAAATGTAAATTAAAAAGAATTACAAAGACTAGGGCTATGTGTGTTACAAAGAATGAAATTAAAAAAACCTACCAGAATACGGTGAGAGTCATGAAAAATTTATACATATATATCTGATACAATCAGGTTGATATTCATTTTTATTATTATTATACTGTCCTTTTCATTACATAATCTGTATTTGATAGATATTAGCTATAAGTCCTAACATCTGAATTTAATACATAAAAAAATACAATTGGTCATACAAAGGGATCAAAACATGGATCCAACAGGATACCTCTCTCAAAATCTTCAAGATCAATACTTATTAATACCACAATGGCTGCTGTGTTTGCTAGGGCATGTAACAGTCTGTTTTCTATGATGTTGAATGATGGATGAACATGATAATTCTACTGTGATTAAATACACAGCCTGTCATTATCTATTATTTGTAATGTCAATCATGTCTGGTCAAGTCCATCAACAAGGGCTTGGTTATAGTTGGAGTGGATTGCCTGTACTAAAAAAGTTGAAAAAGAATCCAAGAGCTTGATTCTATTACCTAAAAATTATGTGCTTGACTACAATAAACTAAAATTGTTAGCTTTGTTCATCAAGTCAGTTATGAATACCAACAATTATATACAGCAAGAATTCTTGCTAGGAGGAGAAATAGGCAACAATATACAACAGATATACCTAGTTGATTTAATAATTCCTTATAATATACTGAACAATGAACAACCTAGTTCCAATGAAATAATGTTTTAGAAGTTGAATACCAAGAAAGAGAATAATGAACATTATGCCTTCAATAACAAAAAAGAACATGATACAAGTATTGATATTGATTACACAAGAAGTTCATCAATTCAACAGCCATATATAATGTGCGTATATTCTTAACAAGATAAAAAGAGCTTTATTATAATTTTCAATAATGAAGACTTTAAGAAGTTTTTTTCAATGACCCTGTACTGAAAAAAAATTACCAGGACCATCCTCCTACAATACTTGAAAACCGTTCAATACCAAGGAAGAAGCACAGCAAGTTGCTGAAAGCAATGAGTAATTGGCAACACTCACAAATGACAACAGAATATATAAAAGTTAAAGTAAAAAGATGATTGGATCAAATCCTAGATATTGGAGATGGAAGATTGACTTGATGAACCAAATAAGGTTGAAAGAAAAAAGAACCAATGAAAATATAAAGAAGAAAAGTAGCATTTCAACAGTCTAAAGATATCACCCCCAAGGATAAAGATAAGGATAATGTAACCATTGATCAGAAGGAAAACAAACATTTATAAATGTCAAAAATGACACAATAGAAATTTTAAATTCTATAAATTTGAAACTTTAAGCAATCACAATTCCAGAGACTATACAAAACAAAGTTTTGAATCATGATACAAAATAATTTTTTAGCAATAGAGGTGATTGGGGAAACTATCATCCCACCAGTCAGAGAGAGATGACCATTTTCATAAGTATTGGCTTGTCATTGTTAATAAATTGACTTCCAATGTCATAACTATCATCCACTATCTAAATGGCATGAAACAATTTGTTTGAGCTTATATACAATCCCCCCGGGTACACAAATGGATTATTTTGATAAAATGTGTCATTGGAATTGAGTCAATTCCAATGACAAATGATCATGAATTGATATATATATACCTCTAGAGGTCTGTTGACCCCCTCATTCAATTGGGAGCATTGGTTTTACCCCTAGGAGGATTTAAAAAATCAAAGTTGTCACACCAATCCAAGACTGCAGTGCAATACAGTTAGGAACACTTTCCATCCATTTGGAGGGAGTCTTTTTACAGGCTGTTTCTCAGCCTTGTTATCAGTTGGATTATTATTTTATTATTAAGTGCCATAGCTCCGGCCTATCTCAATCATATTGTTGAGAACCTCGGAGAATTCTCGTGGATTGGTCGTGGTCACAACGTATAGTACCATAAGGTACCATTTATTACCTTGGTACCTAACATACTACCCAAGTACTCCTACCAACCTACTACCCGTGAAAAAAAAATAATAGCCCTGATACTCCTACTTATTAGTACCTATGAGTACCATAGTTTAGTACAATAGTACCTGTAAAGTACCATACAATACCCCAGAATTTATCAGGAGTAAGTACGTATCTTCCAGGTTTAGTCAATTTTTCTTGACTAAAATGTACATACCAAGTTTTCACAGTAAGAATTCGTATGTAGGAATTTTTCATTTTTAGGTGAGATCACATAGATTATTGGTCCCATCGAAGTACTTTAAATCATGGGTTGACATACGTAATTTTTGTATGATTCCTATGTATATACTCTGAAAGACCTTTCCAAAAATCCAAATGTCAACTTTTGGCTCCTGTGCACTCTCGCAGTTGTGACCAAACACCACCAAAAATACACAAGCCGCCAAAAATTAAAATTTTGGCACCATGGCAGTTCCGCCAACGCCGTTGACGGAAACGACGATTTCTCCATAGAGGTGAGTTCTTTCTGTGCCCCGTTGCAGGGCTGTCTTCACGACAATACACTGGACTTATATTTGCAACGGGGCACAATATGATGCCATTTTGTAGACAGCAGCCCCTACCTTCCAGACTGGCCCATGTTGTCGGCAGCACCGAAAAAATCATTTCACTGTGTCTCACCACGGGGATCGGAAGGCATTTCATCCAATAGTTGCCATGGATACTTGCCTTCATTCCCCGCAACTACCACATGAGACGCGAGAGAGGTTGTATGTATGTACCAACTGATTTGTGTTTCATGTATCTCATTTTATTTACATTTCTAATTTCACAACGTATGAACTCAACTCATTTTCAATCGACCTCGGTTAATCGACAATCTCGTCACGCTTCCCTTCCCTTCACTCTCCCTGGGCTCTCCTCATTCATCCCCAAGCTTCCGTATCTTCGTGCTCCGCCCTGCTGCCAAGGAACGAATCCCATTACTATCAGTCGTGCTGCACCAACTGACGATTAAACATGAAACACAAACCCTCATCGCGGCATCATCTAAAACAACAAAAACGAAACTCCAAATAATATTATCTCGCTTTGCAGCTTGCAGCACCATCCCCCTCCAAAAGGAAAGAACAATATAAATAACAGCACCCACCCAGCAACGAAAACTCACATGCAAAACCAACACGCCACAAGACTACCATTGTCGCCCGAGAATCGATGCGGAGGATGCTTTGAGAACAAGGAGCAATCAATTTGACCCCGGATATTCCCATATTATGTTGCCGCTATGGACTTTAAGTAAACCACTTTCAAAAATAACAGCAAATGGGATCGGGATTGGATATTGAGGACAACTGTCTCATTGGATGACGTTTGTGGGGGTTCGTGGGTTGACGAGAATATGGGTGATGCCACAAACTGTACTTCCACCCGCCACAAACATGCTACGCTACGCACCTCTTCGGAGGTGCCACATAACAAAACATCGATGACCAAGAAGGAGGAACCACAAACGCGTCGACAGAAGAATCATTGACGGCGTCAACGCCACGACGACCGGGCACGAGGCACACACCCCGAGCACAAAGCCTGCCCCTTCGCGACCCCAACACCTCCAAAGCTCTGTATGGGCAACGACATCAAAAAAGACGGATTGGCAGAGGATATCATTTGAAACATTTTCTAACTAGTTTAAAGTTGCTAAGTAAACTAATGTGTACGTATTAAACTTATCATGTTGCTGTTTATTGAAAAATCTTAAAACTCGGAATCTATATTTTAGATAAATATTTTGTTTACTCACTTTTCCATGGATCAGTCAACCCAAAACAAACACTCAACTCGATACACGTATACAGTACACGTAATAAATCTACGTACATACTACAATCAGTAACAATTCCAGTGTAACAAAAGCGTTAGACTCTACAGACACCACCAACACCATCATTTCCGTCGCAAATTGGCAGTCACGACGGTGTCTACATCGAAGACCACAGGAGACGGCACACCATCTCCGACGAGGAGCAGGCTCACAAACATCAAACAGAACCAGTGGTCAAGTGGCAAGCTCTGCGGCGAACCATTGACGAAGCATTTAAGATTTATCTTTGCTCACGGTCGACTAGCGCACCAGCGGTGACAGCAACAGCCGAGAAGTCATCGTCGACGACAGAAAAGAACATCAACAAACAATTAACAAACAGCGCAATGGTGCCAACACTTGGACTAAAAAATGAAAGCCACCCGGACAAGTCAGTGGCAGCGGGAGACAAGCCGTCGGGCAAAAGCAAAACTAAACAAAACCACGGAACAGCTGGGAACAGTGGCAATTCGAGCCAATCTGGCAAAGGTGGAGGGAGAGGCAGAGGAGGTCAAGGAAAAGGGGGACAAGGCAGAGGCGGACGTAGTTGGCCCTTGCACCCTTCCAAGGGGAAGGGTGACCAGCACGCGGCTAGGACTGGACCATCTTCCTTGGCAAAAGCAGCTGGTTTTGCAAAGAAGACGCCAACCAGCCCTTTGAAATCTCCCAGGAAGACGGAGGTGGAGGGCCTCATCGAGGGGCAAAAAATGCTAGAAAGAATGATGAGGAGCTCGGATGTTGATAAATTGCTGGAGGGCCAGAAACTTTTGGAGAACATGTCAGCGGAGGAGAGGAAGAGGTTGGTGGAAGACTTGGCCAAGGAACATGCTGCAAAAGGAAGTAAGGAAGAATTTATCCTCCCAAAAAAGACGGCAAAAACACCACGTCAAGGAGGGGGAATTAAACCAGTGGGACAGTATGATATGTCACGGTTCGGCAGCTTTGCAGCGCTGTCGGCTGGCAACGTATCTGAGGAGGAAAAAGCTAAAGGGAGGGAGTTATATCTAAGCATGGTGGGAGGAAAAGGCGGCAAATCTGCAGCCGATGCAAGGGAGTATGGGACAAATATGGTCGGAACAAAAGGAGATGATAGCATGGAGGTGGATGATAAGGCTACGGACAACTTGAATTTTGATGAAATCAAGATTGCCAGCAGCACTGAGAGCGGTGGCAGCAACAGTACGACGAGCAAGGGCAATAAAAACAAAAGGAACGAGGGGAGTTTGGCCAGCAGGAAACGAGCTAGCAAGGCTGGTGAAAATACTCCGATGGACATGGAACCGGTGATAGCAGTGGATGAGAATGGTATTCTACAATCCCCAATCCCACCAACTTCTGCGGTGGACAATTATTGGGCAATCAAAAAGCAATGGGAGGAGAGGCAAAAGAAACAGACGAATGTGGGTGTCAAGAAGTCAGGCTCGGGCAAGAAGGAGGATGGACGTACAACGGGGGAAGGAGATGAGGGCGATGGAGCTGAGCCATCAAAGGCTGTAGAAAAAGAAGAAGAGGATTCAGTCAGGAGGTCTAATAGATTGGCAGCGCTGAAGGCAGCAAGAGAGAAGTATCTGAAGGAAAAGCCGAGTCTTGGCAGCAAGGTTAACGAGGCAACTGGGAAAGATGAAGGGAGGAAGAACAGCGGATCTGAGGGGAAGCAAAATGGCAAAAGACAGTCAGACGCACCATCTGATACAGCTGAGGGCAGGGGTGGCGATGCAGATGGTAAAAATTGGTCAGCATCATCGAAAGCTAGGGCAGCTACACCCTCAACAACAGAGGCCAAAAAGCTCAATTTCTCACCCGAAGCTAAGAACAAAGCACCAGGGAATTTGGGGTCGAGCAGAGTTAGGAGAGCTGCGGCACCAACACCAGAGCAAGCACGGCAGGAAGAGTTTATCTTCGAATTNAGTGCAGCTACACCCTCTACAACAGAGGGCAAAAAGCTCAATTTCTCTCCCGAAGCGAAGAACAAAGCGCCGGGGAATTTGGGGTCGAGTAGAGTTAGGCGAGCTGCGGCACCAACACCAGAGCAAGCACGGCAGGAAGAGTTTATCTTCGAATTTAAAATTTCGGTTCCTGCTTGCGAAAACACCTTCACCACGGTGTGTGATCTTTTGGGGACGGCGTTAACAACCATGCAGAGGTTTGACCAGGAGGCGTGCTTTGGACCAATTAAAACTGAGCAATCCCATCAATTAACCTGCCGTCAGGCTTTCCCCGACAACCACTATGATTTGTGCGCTTGGTTCAAGTTTGGTGGAAGGAGGGGCCAGTTCTACAACAATATCAAGAAGAAGAACAGGAATATGTACGGTCAGGCGATTATTTGTGGTAACAAAGACGTCAGGAAAATGGTCGAAGAGATGGACGTGGATCTCTATAACGGGAGAACAGAGTTCTGGTATAAAAAATTGCAGGTGATTGATACTGACGTCTCCAACATGTTTTGTTGCGTCTTCAACAAACTGCACGGGGAGAGTCTTGCAAAAGACATCCAGCAGGACCTACACATGCTGGAGAAGAGGATGATCGTTGAGGGAAAGCAAGATAGGAAATTCAGACTGAGGGACTTTCCATCCATCTCATTGAGGAAGCAATACGCCAAGAATGGCTTTGATAATACCAACAGACAAAGCCAACCAAAAGTGTGGGGGCAGAGCAGAGCAGATGGAAAGGAGGACACAACTTTTAGGGACAATTCACACAAAATGATGTTCCACTTGGAATATCCGATGGCAGAAGAAGCCAGACTTGACCCGGTGTTAGAAGAATGGGTTGGTAGTGGGCGTATGAAAAAACTGCTGGGACCGCATGCCTATTTACTCCACACGCTGGAGGAAGATGCTCCAGCCTCGGCGTTCAGTAAATATCTCCAATTTATTACCTACAACTCCAACTTTAATCTGAGCCATTGTTGCATCAAGCTGAAAGATATCTTACAACTTCATGTCAAGGTGAAGGTAACAATGAAGAATAGCAGGAGGACGACCACCACCCCAGCCGAGTATGAAACGACCCTGTGGGACGAGATGTGCAAATTGTTTGTGTCAAAAGGAATTCGGCTCTTCCACACTGCTACCTTTAACAGCTGGGGGGAAATTGAAGCAGTCATACCAACACTCAAAGAGGCCATTGACATGGCCCAGGGCTTTGCCATCCATCCGGCAGCCTACATGATGTGGTACTGGCGTAGGAAGGGATTGAGTCAAGGCTCCATTGCAAAACTGATGTCTAAATCATTTAGTTTGGAAGCGAATAAGGATGCAGAAGACAATTCAAGGTGGGATCAGAACAAAAGAAGAGTGGTCACGACCTACGCCACGGTGGCTGAAAGCTACATGATGGAAACTGAGGGTGCATATTGGAATCAAGGGCAGGAAAGTAGACTTACTCATGTTCCACCCCCAATGAGACCAGATAGCGCCAATGCCTTCCAGCATGATGGGCTTTCTGTGACTACTATGACAAGCAAAGTGGAAGGGGATTCAGTAGAGGGAGGGAAGCCAGCGTCAGCCCCATCAGATGTTGAAATTGTAAACTTAAATGGCGATGACATGAGTGTATTGGATAGCGACTCTGCAGCGGAAGAACAAAGCTATAATGGCAATGAGGTGGACAATGAATGGGAACAAGAATTTAAGGAGGACGATGAGGTAGAGGAAGTAGCAGACAAGGAGGAAAGAGTTAAAAGGATTGAGGAAGATAGAAGCTTCTATGATGACAGTGGCAATTTTTATTACTATGCCCATGGGGGCTACTATGATCCCGAGGGTGACTTCTTTCCCGGTGAGAAAGTTGATGGTAATAGGGCAAGCTTCAAGGAAGGACTACCAACAAACTAACCAAGTGACGGACGAGGTTACAGGAGAAGTGTTTGATAGTGAGGAGGCTTTTGCTGCAGCTATGATAGCTGCCCAAAACAAAAATGTCTTGGAAGAGTTGAATGAGGGAGAGATGAAGGAAGCAGCAACTGGAGGAGGTAGCAATCATTCGGAAGGAGTGGAGACTAAGGACGTGCCACTCCATCCAGCTACCAGTGACGGAACTCAATGCAAACAGAGTGAAACTAGCAGCAAGACGGCTTCGGACGCCAACAACGAAGCTCA
>JALLOT010002206.1:0-22020 GCA_036939595.1 Thalassiosira livingstoniorum | reverse complement strand
TAGGAAAACTAATTTTCTTATGAGTATCTAAAATCGATATGGGTTAAAAAAAATTAATATTATGGTTTTATGTTCCGGTTTATTAGGGCCGCAAAATCGTCCGACGGCCATAATCCGGAAAAAGCAATTTTTTTTCTTTTTCCGATGCTTGAACAGGATTTGTTTTTGTAGTATTGAAAATTGGAAAGCTTGACTTCCATGTTTTTTCAAATTCAGGATGTGTTTATCCAGGGCAGCAATCACAATGGTCAAAATCACATTTCATTTTCATGAACCAAGTTCTGTCAATGAGCACTCTTTCACAGAAGTACTTTATGGTATTTTCAATCAGTCACTTGTGTACATATTCACCATCATTAGCAAATTTGGATTTGCACACTTCAAATGCTTCTCTTTCTGCATGCTCAATTCTATGTGCTCTTGATTTTTCAAATTTTTTTACCTTTGATAGCTTGTATGTGTGCTTGTTTTATGGACTTCAAATTGTGTTTGCCAAAATGACAATTCTTACATGCACACATATCCTTCTGTTACTCAGTCATGGGTCAAATCCAATTAGGCAAGTACTGCTTCATAATGGTTTCCAATATAAGGATGACACTATCAGTGTCACAAATTCCAGGGCATTATCCATCCTTGATTTGTTGTATCATGTCTTTCTAAATTTCTCTATCTGTCATACCAATATTTAATTTATTGATTAAAATTTCACTGCCAGTTGAATCATGCGTACTAATAACACCTATTGGACAAAAAATATGGTATTATAAGCATTGAAATAAAAATGGTTAAAATAACATATAACAAAAACAGCATACCCTTTTATCATTTTGAATTATTGTGTTTTCACAATCTATTTTGACATTTTTGGTATTTGAAACATATTGTTTGTGATTAATTATCCAATGTTCTTGCATTCTATATAAGACATCCTTTTGGATTGTTTCTTTTGTACCTCTATTGGACAGAACCCAGTCAGAAAATCTGTTGATGCTCTTGTGTGTGATGTTCACATGCTCTCTTGTATGCTTCTTTGGACATTAGATCCAATTCATTAATTATCATGTAACTGAGGTAAGAATTTTTCTTGTGTACCAACAATGCTGTCAACAACACAATGCAATCAATTTTTATATTATTAGTGCACCTGCCTTCAGCTTGTGGGTCTAAATAATTCTAAAACGGTGCTTTGTCAATCAAAATGTTGCATGATGCATCTGGCATTTGGATGTAAAACTTATTTTTTTGAAAATGTGGGTTAAATTCAGTGTCAGCAAGAAAGGTGTCTAGTGTTTCTGCGTGTTGTTCCTTGCTTTCTTTGGTTGAAAGAAAAGTTTTCTCTGCAGATTTTTTATCAACTTTTAGCACATCTGGAAGAATGACCCACATTTGTAGCTTTCCATTATTTTCTTTTTCATGACTTTGAACATTGTTCTCAAAAACAGTAGCAAGGCTTCTTGGTTTAGTCATATGCCACTTATTGCAAACTAAATCAGGAACAGGTTTAAAAAAACTAGGTCAATCTATTTTCTGCTTGTTATTTTGTTATTCTGTTGCACCAAAGATAGTGCATCTATGTTTTGGATGTTTGTAGTTGTGTTGGACCCCAATTATTTCATTTATTTGCTGTTGCAACAGCTGGATCCAACTATTGAAAAAGTGAAACAGGATATGGTTGTATCACAACCACAGAAACGAAATGAGGGTCATAACACACAACATTACAGAATTCTGTGCACGGGAGATTAGATGAGGTTTGTGGGTTCTGTGGATCATTACCACCATCAATATTGGCTTCTTGAAGAACCTGACCATGATGTGTTTTTAATGTAGCAATTGGGACATCTTAATCTTCCAACACCATCATATTGAAGCATGTTGAATATTATATCATAAGATGTTGCAACTGATGCATAATTAAATTTGCTTTCCATTGTGGTTGAAAGGAATTATCAAGAGATGGGTCATTAGAGGTGGAATATTTGTGATTTCTTGGTGTTGATGATGTGGTCATAGCACTTGTGTCTACTTTGGTTGGAGTTTTGAATGCAAAATGGTTGTTGCTTAGTAAAGGATAACAATGTACTAGTTGTGGCTACAGTAGATGGTGCAGGGTGTGTAGTATCATGTGTATCAAGTACATGTCCTATTGTGGGACAGCCATGTGGCATTGAAGTAGGTATGAGAATGAGAGGTAAGATAGGTAAGTTTGGTACTACAGTAGATGTAGGATTAATGTTGTTGTTGTTAAAGAATGACAGCATTTGTTGTGTCTCAATGTTAGGAGATATCAATGAATCATTAGTTTTAGTAGAACAGCCAATGTCAGATCCATTTTAAGCCATTGTGACAATGTCTTTGTCAACATCAACTACAATCTACCTGTTATGATACATAACAGCATATGGAGCTTTCAGCAGTGTCAAGCCTTTTGGAATCTGCTGAGCAAGATTTCAAACCTCTTTTTCAACATTGCTTAACAAGGTTTAAGATGTGCTACCTTTTACACTTGTATCCTTTTGGCATCATCAAAGAAACTAGAAATAATGTAATGATTACAAAAGGAAATAGATGCCATAATTGATTTGTCATTGCCAATGACAGTGGTGGATGAAATAAAATTTTGCCTATTGTGAGTTGAGCTAATGATTTCAACACAAATCAGGTCTGGCCATACAAAACCTGTGAGGTCTTGGGATTCATAACCTATTTTTTATACTCTTCAAAGCAAGGCAATGGGCTTTGAAGTTTTCTTCTGGAAACATTTTTATACTCCTACTATGGTAGTACCAAGTGTTATCACTTGTCAAACTGTGTATGGCAAAAAAATTTTGTGTTGCAAAAGGTGCTTGCACATGATCTGGAATATCACATACTTCAGAGGAAAGATGTTAACAATTCTTGCATAGCAAAAAAGAATCTGTGGAGAATAAAATACTGAAACTTTTCATATCTTTCACAATATATTCTTGCCAACCTCTCTCAAACCCACAACCTCAGATATTTTGGCCACTTGAGCTCATCAGTGCTGCCAGCTGCACCACCATGACACTACTGTAATCTGCTAACTAAACTAGCTCTTCAATTACATCCAAACTATCATTGTCACTCCAAACTTAGCTGTCAAGATATTTCAGTACTTTTTTGATTAGCAACACTTTCTCCATTATTGTTACAGATTACACCGTTGGAAAGAGCAGAAAAAATAATTTTTTTAGGCATGGTCTGCTAATCAGTAGCCAGAGTCTCAGCTCATGGATTTCATATGACCATGTCTTAAATAATAAATATTGTGCAGTAGTAAGTGATATTATGCTACAGGTAAATACTAAATGAGTAGAGTGCATATGGTTATGAGTACACTATAACTATTATGTTACTATTACTAGATCAATACTAAGGTAGAGTAGAGAGTGCGGTATTACTTATTGTGTTTTTATTAAGGTAATGCATAGATAGCTGATAAAGTCTAGACAAAGTTTGGTAATGTTGTGTGGTACCAAGAATGTTTGAACTGATATGACACATATCCTGCAAAAAGGCTGGGATTATATGTTGTTTGATGTATTTTCAGCTTCTATTGCACTAGAACAGTGTGTGCACCATGAAAATTGCACATTTTCATTGATGTGATAGTTTTGGGTATAATCCACCTCTGTGGTATGATACTTTACATTAAAGTATAGCAGATTATTATTTTGATACTTTAAACCTTCCAAATATGCTTTTTGGACCTATGATTCTCTATTTGTGACTCTTGTAATCCTATTTAATCCTCTAATTTCAAACAACTGTAAATTTCAAAATTGTGTGAGCATCTTCACATTGTCTAGATGTGATCACAAAATAACTGTAAAAAGTATTTTTTGATTATTTGCCTATTATCTGAGGGGAAAGTAAGTGTATCATTTGTTAGTGTTAATATGAAGTAAGAGGGTGAGGGAAAACAGACTGAGATAGCTCAGTATGTTAGAGAGGGATAGGTTGATCAGGGATCATCTGAGCCAGTGTAGTCACGTGTCCATGGTCTGAAGCCCCTTGGGAACAATGGATTTGTTGACCACCATTTTTGCTGTAAAATTGTCTGTTTGGATGAGGATTTTGGGAAGAGTACAAATGGTTTCTTTCAGGGTTTGAAAAATCACAAAAACCTTTTTAGCTGTGGCAAATAAAGTCTTGACTCCAGCCTCAGCAGTGGATGACATCAAATATGTGATACATCAAATATGTGATGACTTGTGCAATGGTTAGAACTGCACCATTGAAGGAAGGGATGGGAAAATATTTGAAGAGGAAGATATATGTACCTTCCCAGCTCCTAACATTTCTCTCATTGAGGTATCATGATTCAGTGTGGGGTGTGGGCTTCATTCAACAGGGCCAGGGGATATTTATTGTTGAGGTCACTATATGGAGAGAAATGAAGGGCAATTTGTCTTGTGCATGTGAGTGTGTCATGTGGACAATTGGTTGATTTTTCAGGCCTGTGGATTATGGTGGGATTGGCTGTGGCAGTTATTGGGGTGGTCTTCATTCTTCATGGTGGATGCTTGACCTTGGTCCTCTGTTGTTGATCAGAACAAGTGGGAGCTTGCTGTGTTAAATTGAATTTGTTGGATCTTCCATTCTTCCTCCATTTGTGGACAAGGTGTTGGAGGGCTTGAATGGTCTCAAGTGCATCATTTGGTGGATGGGCTTTTTGTTTGTTTAAGGGCTCCTGCAGCTTCAATGAGTGCAGCTGCAATGCATTCATCCAGGGTGATCTTGGGCACATTTAGGTATTCATGATGAAATTTTACTGTGTCAGAGATTTGCTTACATTTAGTTAGCTAGGCAAGTACCCAATAGCACCTGTAGTGTTGAAGGGCTTGACCAAGACAATGTCTGTCTTCTGTATGCATGTCTCATGAGAGCTGTTTATTGTTTTGATGTGGATTAGAAGTTGGTAACACATGGGACCAAGAAGGATGGAAGTAAAATCAAAAGGGCCATTGAAGGCTTCCTTGGTTGGATCAGAGTAGGCTTGTTACAATAAATTTAAGGCAAGCTCTGCCTGAGGTACAAGTTTGTGCCAAATGAACCACAGTAAGTTCTTATCAGCACCTGCTAATAATGTGATGAAATGTTCTTTAAATTTTCTGATTGCCCTTTCCACTCATTCCTTTTATGAACATCAGGTAGTACCAATTGGTGACTAATGCCTTGTTCAATGATGGTTGTACATCATAAGCTTTACATGCTCAATTATCTAACACCTACATTTTGATAATGTACCCATATATCATACACTTCAATCTTCTCCATGCAGGCATTATAAGCTTTAGCTATCTTAAAATTGGATCTGTTCTTCAATCGTGGATTGAGGATGACATTGGGATCTACATGGGCAGGATCATTATGTATTGGTTACCCTTCATTGACATGATAGGAAATTGCCATGTTTGGCCAGAGAATGTTTGATTGGTGGGTTTGATGCACACATGAATCTCACAAGAGACTTCAGAGGGATTTGGTTTGTCAGAGTTCTTGGTAGGTATTAATGCTTGCCTTGTGCCTGATTTAAATGTCCCTATATAGATTCATCAGTCTTTGGGCAGTATTTAATTACACTGTCTGTTGTTATACCTGGTCACAATGTATGATTGACAGCTTTGGCTGCTTTTAACCATGTCAACTTGACAGAGAAGCCTGCAGCAGCACATAGACACTTGATGCTTGTCTGCAGGTTAGACCATCATATACACTGTTTACCTGCATGTACTTGATGGCATAACTGTCTTGTTTGCTGATACCCACCAATGAAAGTGCCATAGATTGGTGTGGGAGTCTCTCCAACCTTGGAAGACTGGCCCACTGATACTGTAATAAAATGTGACATCTTTTTTGGTCAATTTGAAAATCATACCTTTGTCACAAAACTTCCCCATTCTAATTAGTGTTTTTGGGAAAGTCCCCATCATGTGAACATCTTTAGCTCCTGCTGGTATTTTTCTGAGTTCCAGGTCACATGAAGCTGTGGATGTGACTGCAATTCCATTGGTTGTGGCTATGTGGATAAGTTGGCTGTTGAGGTTGATATTAGTTGCTGGGATTTTAGTGGTAAGAGTACATCCAACCCTTTCAAATTATCACACTGGCTTGTTAAAATGATTTGTTGGCTCCGTTCTGACTGCAATCTGGCTGCATTCCAGCTCCTTTCCTCCATTGCCACTGTAATGGAAAACCCAGTATTTGGGGTTAACTTTCCAGGAAGGGCAGGGTCAAATATTATTCAAAGTTGTAAAATTATTTGGGACTTGAGAATACAATAATTTGATCGGAGTGGCTTGAGATGGACACAATGATGGGCAATGGCCAAGACATTAATTCAGTAGGATGATATTACTTTGTCACTCTCTAAGTGTAATAATGATTAAAAAAGTAGTTCAATGCTCAGCAACTGGTGAACCTAATTCATAGAATAAATTGTAATCAATAAGTATTTGATATTTTAAAGTAAAATATGAAAACAATAAGCACATCCAATAAATCACCCAATGACTTTACAGAGGTGACTGGGATTGATTGTGGTAAGCACCTATTGTAGGTACCACATGTCAAATGCACAGAAGGGCTGGTGTTTGATTCATATTTAAATTTCACAAAGTTTAAAACATGTTTAAAACGGAAAGTCTATCATCAAATTGCCTTGTCATCAATCAAGCAGTATTTTTCTCACAATCAATGAGCGCAAACTATTCATAATCTAAAACTATCAATACACAGGACATAGTTGCAACCCTTCTGAAAATCTATCAGGTGCCATTCTTTAAGCCGAAAGTTGCACCTCAATCATTGAATGGACAGAATCTCCATCATCACTACGAATGCGTGACAAAGCCACACTATCCATTACAGAATCGCGTGTCTTTCCACCCTCTGAGTCAAATGTAGAACACGGCTCAAGGCTACTTCCTCCATCAGTATGATCATCGTCATTCACAGTGGAGACTGCATCACCAGCTTGATTGTCATCGTCAACAACCTTTAAATCGTCTGTCGAAGCAACTTGAGACGCTTTCGCGCTTGTTGCCATTGCTTCGTCAGTTTCAGCTGCCAATAGCCTTGCTTTTCTTTCTTTCAATTTCTTCATCCCCAATCCGGTAACCGCAATCACGAACAAAGTTGCCAAAGCCACAATCAACACAATAATGCCAGGAGTGAGTCCAGTTTTGGAGTTTGCACTTTCATCTTGAAATCCAATATCATCTCCAGAAATTGCTCCCGCCAAGGTGCCGTCGGCTTCGTAGCGCTCTCCAATATAATTTACTGTGATAACTTTCTCTGTGTCGTAATCATTCTTATTTGTAATGTACTTTTGGATGACATCCAGAATTGCACTATCGGCAAGTCGTCGCTCAGAACCATCGTCTTGGAGCCAGGCAGTCATGTGTCCATTAATGGGAGTGCAAATTGATGGCTCGTCGGTATCAATTTGGTTCAAACACTCTTCTGTTGATGTAGCATGTGTAAATGTCAACACCATAGTTGAATGAATTGCAATAATACAAATATTAGAGAACGCCCGAACTTACCGTGAACAGGATCTTCGCTATCATCCGGGTCTGAGCTGAGACCCATCACAGTAAAATCCCCAAGCTCTCGTTTCTTTCTCAACTGCCCAATAGTTCTCCTTTCCTTCCTTCTAACAGATTCACACAAAATCAAACCGTATTCTCGCGCAACAGCCTCCAGTAAATCCGATTGAAACCACTCCACCGAAGATGTAATATCTGCATAATCAGGTGTGTAAATTTCGTAGTCAAATGAAACATCGATTTTCCTTGCTCCCGAATCGTCGAGATCTTGGCTGTTTTCTCCATCGCAGGAGAAGAATGTGGAGCGTGTTTCGGCAGTTTCACATGGCCATGTTGCGTTGTAGCCTTCGGTATAATTGGCGGCCAGATTCCAGTTTGGGGAATCGTTTGAATCAATGCAAGGTGCCATCTTCCAGTTAGTTCCTCGCAAATATGTGTTTGAGAATGATTTTTTGTTATGTTGACTTTCGCAAGTGATGCCGATTGCTTGTGTCCGTACAATGGTTTCAGGTTGAATCCTTTTGATTTTCTTGGAGTTTACAGTTTACTTGTTGGTTGCAGGTACTTTATTGTGTTGTAGTTTCCCGTGGTTGTACTAGTACAAAGTAAAAGGTGGTTGAAGGTGGTTGGATGGATGGTGTCTGGTAGGTGTCTTGCTTTGCCTTCTCAGGCCCGGTCTATTGTATTTTGATTTCCGTGTAACACGATAAACAGAGCACGTTCCTCGTGCTTGGATTTTCGTGCAGCCCAAAACCTGTTCTTTTGTAATTTTTTCCCCTGCAGTTTGCGACGAGCATAAGCAGGCGAGCACGAAAATCGAAGTAGCGAATAACTCAGGAATAACTCAGAATTAACTTTAAATACGAGGCTAAATTATTTACACTTTAACCACAGTTAGGTATCTCCGTTGCGATTTGAAAGAAGGAAGGATATTATAGATATTAGTATGGGTACTAGGGGTACAATAGCTACTTTGAAACTGGGAGCTGCAATCTGAACGAAATTTATCGAATAAACAAAAAAAATACTGGGACAAAGGCTACAGGAGCAACAATTTATTCAGTTAGAGCTGTACAATACTATCATCAACTGAAAAATTATTTTCCATTGGATCATGTTAGAGCATCAGGTATAATCAATGTTAAATTATTTGTAAGGTCCTAGTACTACTATGATAATCATAGTTAGTGTAAGTATCGACATAAGGGTTCTTGTCATTTCATTATATTTATGTACTGAAGTCAAGTCATGATTGCTACACTTGGATCTACTACCAAAATAATTACTTAATTCCAATTTAGCATTAATTCATACTTGAATATTGGAAGAATCATTAAAAATAGACCCTTTTGATAAGAAAAACCATTCTGTCTTGTGTTGAAATTAGACTTCCTTCCAATAGGTAATTTAAAAAATAATCCTCATTCACGTACAAAGTAAGGATTGCAGTAGTATGGAATTATTAATAGCTTTGTAAAACCATTCTAAAAAAATGCAGGGCAGTTTGCTGTAAGTATTCTGAGCTAACAGGTATATTACAATAAGATTTTCAAACTATTATTTGAAGAAGAAAATCATTTTCAGACAATGAATAACCTAATAAAAAGGATTAGTAAGTAAAATAGGTACTATTCCAATAAAAAAGCTGCTGCGCCAAGTCAAGATTTTGATCTCCAAGGTAGAATAGCGTAAATTTTAGTAAAGATCAATCACATTTGTGGTTGAGTATTATTTTGTTCTGAATTTTGATTTTCGTGTTTTCCCAGGTTTCCCAACTCCCCGCATCGTGAGTCCTCTGCACGTGTATGCCATACACGTGCAGAGGACTCACGAAAATCGGAGTTTGTCCGTCGCCTCGTGCACGAAAATCGGAGTTCGTCTGTCGTCCGAACTCCGATTATCGTGTCGATTGCGGAGCTTGTACGATGAAAAAAAATACAATAGACCAAGCCTGATGCCTCATGATGCCCTGCATTGAACAATCCCACCACCGACACAAGCCACGACAACACAAAAAATAACAAACGAACAGCAAACGGCCAACTGCGAAGTAAGATAGGTACCTAGAGACCGGACTTACCCCACAATGGACGAAATAGACCTTCTCCCTCCAGAAGCAATGGCAATCCACGCCGAAGCCGCAGCGATAGTGTCCGAAACTGATGCCGCCCACTCGTCTGACGACGATGACTTCTCCGCCACCTTTGACGACCATGGGAATCAATTGACCACAAGTGGGGCGGAACGACGTCAAAGAGAGCGAAGAGAACAAAGAGAGGGCAGAGATGGCAGTGATGGCAGACGCCGCCGTCGGCCACGAAACGAAAGTGCAATGGAAGACATCCAAGAGTGCGACAGCTCGGCAGACGACGAACCACGGAATCAACGGAATCAACGGAATCCAAGGGAATCGAATGATGGAAACAAGGATGGAAACGACGACACCGATTCGGATATGGACGAATCTCACGTCGATGGAGGTACAAATAATGATTTTCTATATTGTGAAAATATGGATGATGAAGATGAGGCATGGGTGTACAAGCACATGAGAAGTGGGCAAGAGGAGGTGGTTCGTGTGAGGCAACCGCATCCATCGGAGCAATCGGAGCAACAGCATCTAGGGTCGGAACATGCAGAGAATGCAGGGAATGGTTTAGCTTCTCGTGGCTATGAAAATGGCAGCAATGATGATGAGCAAAGCAACAATTTAAATCAGCTAAATTCTGCATCTGCCTCCTCGCCTTCCAAAAATGCAAATGAAAATGACATCCCATCCCAATCTGGTGAATCCTCCCACCTCCAAAACGCATTGCTTCTCAAACCCCGTACCTCCGATGCCATACTGTCCTGCCCCAGATGCTTCACCATAGTCTGCATGGACTGCCAACAGCACTCGCGGTACGCCAATCAGTATAGAGCCATGTTTGTAATGAATATCGGTGTGGATTGGGAGAAAAGGATGATGTATGATGATGCATTGGGGAGTTTGAAACCTGCGTCTTCGGGGAGAGAGGATCATCGCAGTCATTTGTTGCAGATGAATTTGAGTGATGGAGGACCAGATACGATACCACACGAAGAGGAGACTTCTTCAAACCATTCAAAGGAAAAAGAGGATATGTATTATTCCGTTCATTGTGGTTACTGCCGGTGGGAAGTTGCAGCTTTGGACATGACTGATGAGATTTATTACTTTTATGGTTGCATCGCTTCGGCTTAAACGATATAGCGATCAAAAGTCGCAATTGTCATTAGTGCAGAATAAGAATGTTCTCTTCAAATCAACATCTTATATTTTACGGAATCATTTCAAACATATTTTAACTACACCAATCAAAGTTACAATAGGACCAATCAACAAAGCACACCGATAATATTTCAAACGAGCCGCCAATCTTGGTATTTAGAATGAGTACCACTCATATATTCTTTCACGCCCATCAAACCAATTTCATATTAACTTATTCTCGCTTTTCGAGAATTAACAGAGCTCATCCATGCGGTAGTCTTCACTTGCTTCTTTCTACCATCTAGAGTCTCTTCCCTGCTTTTGGCTTAGTAGTGGGCGACGAAGACGGGAACAAAGACGGCTCTCCACTTGGTGACGAAGACGGCTTTCCACTGGGCATGCTACTCCTAGACGGGCTTCCGCTTGGCATCGAACTCCTGGAGGGGTGTGCGCTAGGTTTTCCCGAGGCGGACGGTGTGGCACTCGGGACAGCAGAAATGGATGGAGAATTCGTTTTCTCCACTTTGGGGAGAAACCGGCGAGATTGGAGCGGCCCTTCATGTCCAACTTGATGGTTCCAATGGTCGCCATGTTGTGCGAGGCAGAATGTTGGCAGCAAGGATGCCAATGCCAAAACAGCTGCAGCGTAGGTCCTCATGTTTGATAGATTTTAGAAATGAGTTGACGTTGTCCGATCGATGGAAAAGAAAAATGAGACAACAACAGCTCAAAACTTGGAACAGAAGAAATATGGATAATCATGTTGTTGATGCGTGATATTGGTGTGTAGTACCATCGGCCCCAATGGTTCGTCCGTGCTCGGCGATCACGATCTCCGTTGCTGCGTTCATTTTAAGTGAAGTGAAAAAGCCTGGTACTTGTTCAAACACGTTTTTGGATCTTAACATGTTCTACTTCTTACTTTGTTCATGTGTGAACTGATAATAGTTAAGGACACTTCCATATACATTGGTTAGAAACTTTTGTATTTACGGTTGTCTTTCTCTCTCATTGCATTACCTCAAACTGCCTCTGTCTTGAGGATCAAGATCTTGGTTTACTTATAATGCGTTCGACTTTTGCAAAATGTCGCTGTCCAGTGTCCAGACAAGTTTTTTGTACCAAAATGTTCGTACGTATTTATCGAAATAGCCATGCATGATTGGAAGCGTTATTGCAAACTGTGGTTGCTGTCCAGACACGTTTTTTGCCCTAAAATGAACGTACGCATCGAAATAACCATACATGATTGGAAGCGTTATTGAATCATGTTAGTGGCATACTTGAGATTCATCCGTTCTTTTCTTACTCTCTACACGTATGTCACATGGAGACAACATAAATATATCATACATATGCAGGCTCAGAAACATGATTGAAACCTGCAATGGCACTTTTTTCAGTTCGTACACATCGAACGCAGCAACATAGAACACAACTTTGATGCGTTTGGTGTTCTTTTATGAACGAAATCGTTTTTGGATAGAATTCTCCCTTGTCTCATTTTTTCTCAACTCTTTGTCATACATCTTCAACAAAATTTCCAATATCAAAACAAAAATGAGGACTTACCCTGCCGCAGTTTTTGCAATGACATTGTTGCTATCTCCAAGTTGCCAAGCCAAACACGGCAAGCATCAGGCGGGAGAAAGAGATCCGCTCCAATCACATCGGTTTCTTCCCAAAGTTCTGAAACCTACTTATGCTCCATCCCTTTCCAATGCTCCCACTGCCACCCCTTCGGACTCTCCTTCGGGAAAACCAAGTTCACCACCCTCCATGAGTTCGATTCCTTCACTTTCGACAAAACCTAGTACAAACCCATCTTCTGATCCTACTTCTTCTCCAAGCGGAAATCCGTCTAAGAGTAGCATGCCCAGTGGAAAGCCGTCCTTATCATTGTATCCTTCGATGTCGCCATCGGTGGCGCCTCCCAAGAAAGCAAAAGCTGGAAAGTTGTTTAAGTCGAGAAAAGCAAGTAAACTCCTTTGAAATGCTGGAAAAATAGCTTTGTTTTGCTTGATCAAAATCACAATGTCATGAGGCAATATTCCATTTTCAAATGCTACGGTTGGGTTCTTTTTTCAATTAAGTTCATTGCTTTTATGATATTTACATATTGAATTTATGGCTGGAATTTTAAGTGCTGGTACTTGGAAATTTTCTATCTATTTAACGAACGCGTCACAAAATTGTTGAATGAATTCATAGCGAAAATAGCTGCAACAAGTGTTTTGTCATCTAATGCTTGAATCGAATATTGATCTGCAACTCCTCGCCCATCACTTGCACACAAAGATATCATGATTTGCCATTCTGAAAACCTGTCTCGCTAAAAAGAGGATACCCAATGACCCCCATGTTTCGACTGGAGCCGCCCTTTGTCTTTGAACCTACCATACCAGACCTGCATTTGTTCTTTTTACCATTACAGCTTACCAAGAGTAGGGAGCCTTTTAGTAAGAGCATGTTCAGAGTGAAACTTTCACTTTTAAGCCAGCCTTTCACTTCCAGAACATCATCATTCTCTTGTCGAAAGCAGATCAGAAATGCTTAAGAAGAACACAAGGATAAAAACACTACATCATCATCAGTTAATTCTACACCATATGTCTCTGTAAATCTGGTTTTCTTTGAATGCAGCAAATTTACATCGTAGCTCTACCTTCCATCATGAAAATACACCACTTGGTTCGGGCTCATTTCCTATTATTTCCAATTGTTCATCCACAAAAAGATTATTTCATGACTTCTTCCAACCCATCGAAAGGAGAATAGCATTCATTGCTATTTTTGCCCTTTTTGTTGCTCTCTCCTCCACATCGAGTTCAGCTGCCTTGACTTCATCAGATGCCCACATTGAACCCAGAGTAGCTTTTTATGAGATGGCTTCCAAAACCATTGAAGGAACGAAGAGCAGTGAGATTCGAAGAGCCGGGTTTTCCCAATCCTGCACGGCCCATCCCTCAGACGCAAGCCGATCGAAGTAAGTTACGAAGGGATCCAGTGTATGGGATTAGGTTGCCGTAGTACATTTCCGTTCTGTGTCAAACGCAAGTGTGATGTAAGAATGGTCCCTGCTGCGTAGTGAACATCCCGTACGAGGATCATCACAACCAAAGCCATCGTAATCACCCACCTCATTGAGACCTTCCACAAGCCAATTGACGCAGTATTGGTTGAAGAGGTGCCGCGGCGTCCAAATCTGTCGCCCCTTATTGAAAAGCTCATGGAATTTTCTTCTTTTTTTCTCCCTCTCCTCTTCTACTCAGGAGCAGGCTTCACCCACTATCAATGATAAATTACTCGCCGTGCTAGTACGTAAGATGCAAGGTCTCAGTTAAAGAACGGTATTAGTATGTTCAATAATTAGCGTCATTGTTGTTGATAAGTACCATACTGGTTGTTTGAGTTTGTTAATTGTGAGCTGTTGCATCAGCAAAGCAGTTCGAGTTTCAAAGCTACTCGTTGTAGTACAAAGATTACTTATATTTTTCTCCAAAATCAAGTCTTGAGAGAAGTTTGTACATTTCTAGAGGCAAATTACATCAACGTCCTTCAAGACTTATGCTGATTGCCAAAGCAAAACCCGGGGCAAACTTAAAAATAAGCATAATGAACTGTTGTTCCATGGCCAGAGTAGTGCTAGGTATGTACACGCGTTTGAATGCTATCCATCATGGACATTCTTCGTTTGCTTTGAAAGGAAAATTAAGATCGGCGAATCCCCAGTCATTCACTAGGTACTCCAATAAAACCCCACTAAAACCCCATTAAATCGCGCAAACGCTGAAAATCTTTCTTTGCTTCTCCGTTTTCTTCAAAAGGGTACTTTGCCCCGATCGCGTGAGCACATACCAATCCAGATAAGAAAGACATGTCATGGCAATTTCCTTCAAACGGAGATTGAAAGAAATCAAGGGTCAGAGAAGATTAGTTGGAGTGATCCATGCAATTAGGGCTATATAATTATGAGTGCACTTACCAGGAGTTGTCCAGTTAGAACAGTAGTAAATCCCATTTTTACCTTGAACCAGTCGAAGGGACAGCATTGCCATAACATTCCAGCCTGAATACAAAGGGTGAGCGCGAGCATGGTTACCTGTGCCACGCACTAACTTTTCGTCGATCTCCTTTCCTTCGCCAAGAGCATGAGAAATAAGCATGACCGGCTTTTGATTCAGTGGGAGGTCGTACACGCCAGGACCCGGAGTCTGTACACCGAAATTGTATTGGTTCTCAATGTTGATTGTACCATCTGACTTTTCAGTCACTTCCACATAATTAGAGGCACGTTTCAAGCATTCTTCTCTGTAAGGTTCTTCAATGACTGACCCGTCAGAGTGCATCACTGCATGCATGTGACCTGAGTCAGGATGGTGATCATCTGCATAAACTACTGTTGAGAAAATGGTATTCGCCAGCCACCCACATTTTTTGTAAATATTCCCCACAGCATTAGCTGGGCACGCGAACACCACCCGATCCACGTCTATGGCATGATCGAACTCATCATGGATACGTTTTTTACCATTGGGAAGAACCTCAACTTCTCGGACTCGTGTGTTTTCCCTCAGATCTACTCCTTCAACTAGTTTATCAAAAACTTCCCTGATACCTTTTCCTGCATCTTTCCATGTTTGACAGGTTGTAATGTTGCAATCTGATGGACTACGATGAGACTGAAATGATCGTGCATTCGAAGCGTTGGGAAGAAGAGGTATTTGTGCCTCGATCAATGGTCCGAAAACTGCAGGAAATGGCCTCAGTTCGTCGACTAAAAAGGATGCAGTATAATGTGGTGTGAACACGACTTGCCACCACAACTCACTTCCACCCATCAAGCGGTACAATGAGTGCAAAGGGACAATATTCAAGGGATTGAGGAGGCCAATACCCTTGTGAGAGTCGTACATTGAAGGAGTATCATTTCTTCTCCATGGTGCCCAACGCATGGTAAAGAGGTAGCACATGGTGTCACTGAAACGAACAACTTTATCGTAGATATCAAAATCTTTTTTCATGACATTTCTCAAAGAACCTTCGTAAGGAGTGGGGTCTGCTGCCCATAGAGTTCCAACTGCACCAGGTACTTTGCTGTTTAAGAACCAAGAAAGCGGTTGATGCACTGTCTCGATCCCCAACTCATTCAGGAGACAAGTGTAGTTCTTGTAAAAAATTGGAGGCCATGCAGTAACACTGACACAGCTTTTGACTATTTGCTCCTCCTTTGGAAGATTGGGTCTGTAAGGAGAGAAATCCCATTCAAATGTGCGGGCATTGCCTGAAATTTGAGGGCGTGCCTCGAACAAAGTGACTTTAAAACCGCTGAGGCGCAATGCCCAAGCGGTGCCGCATCCAGCAATCCCGCCTCCAATCACAGCCACAGTAGGGGCGCTATCACTCTCCTGCTCACTCGACTCAACTACTCCTGACGTATCAACCTCCAAGGGTTCTGCACCAAGGCTGTATCCAGGAACGGCTACAGGCACAAAATATCTAGCCAACAGCCTACCCAAGCTCGGCACAAACCAGCCTACCCATCTCACAGCACTTCTGACTGTGATCCACAGAGGCAAGGAAGCTGTTACCATCAATATCCTCCTTCTCGCTTTACCCAAAATCTGGTGTCTTCTCTTTACATGGACCTGGGCATTCGAACATTCTTTTGCCAATCGAGTATCTTCTGCTGATAACTTTCCAACCGCCAATGGGGCAAGCCACTGAGCTGCTTTTGCTGTATTACCATGAACTGTGTAATTGTTGAAAAAATGGCTAAGGTCCAAACCGATGGTTGTCATTAAGAGATCCCTTCCTCCAGGATGTTGCTCAAGGAACGATGTTACATCATAAACTATCCCATCATAGGTGACAAGCTTCTGTGAACTGAACAGTGGGTGATTTTGTTATAAATTGGTCATCGTTGAAGTGAGATTAGAGGACGAAAAAGTAGGGGCAATAGCATTAGATTGACTGAAAAATCAAATCCAATGGCAGAAAAATGAATGTACACGACGAAAGCCAACATTTCTCCTGCAACACGGCTAGTGATAGCAGCACATTGATAAAATTAAGTCTATTAGACAGGTAAAATAATCACACTCAAGGAATTAAGACTACGAGCTACGAGGCACAAGACAAAATTTCTCGAAAAAAAATAAGGGACCCAATAATCAACATTCAACGAAAATATTCATGATGGAGTATGTTTGCTGATACCTCTTACCTGCTGGTCGACTTTTGCACTTCTGATAAAGGTATTACTGGAAGAGATTCTAGAATTTCGGGCTCTAATTCAACGACCACTTTTTTTCCAGGTCCATCAGAGCCATCTCCTTTGTTATCTCCACCTGCTTCATTGGAACTCTCGTCGCTTTCTCCATCACTGCCACCACTAGGAGAAGAGTTTGAGGGAGAAGACGATGATTGCTTGCCGCCGAATACTTTTTCCATTAGCTCGTCAAAAATGCTCTTGTCTTCGTCTGTTTTTGGAAGTGCCTCCATAAGAACTGTCCCCTTTTGGTGCCATGCTCCTACTCCAGCAACACATGCAATGCCGCAAGTTAAGATTGTGGATGCAGAATAGCTGAAATTTCTTTCAGACGCTTGTCTTGCCCTGACTGTAGAAAATCTCTTCACTGAGGACAATGCCGAGTGCCTGGATGGGGCAGCTGTGGTGTTTTGAGAAGCCAATGACACGAGCCTTTTCCCTGTATGATATCTTCCAAACTGTGTGGTGGCACGTATCCTACTGGATTTTTCGATAGTGATACATTTATTGGAGTTGGCGGTAGCATTAATTACTCTCTTGTTCCTTGCGATAGAGGCGGCATTGCCGCGAGCCGCGAGGATCATGGTGGGTTGGGGGTTGGGAGTTGGGAGGCCAGGGAGCGGGTTGGGGGTGGGAAATCTATCCTTGTGAAAATGTGAACAATGAAAAATCCAATGACCAACTACTGTAATAAATGGTGAGATAGAAAAAGGTGAATAAGTGACTTTAATATTATTTGTTTCGGCGAACATAATCACACAACATGTAGATAAATCTTTTAATGGCTTCGAAAGGGGAGCCAGTGACTTAGGTAAGTGACTGTTTGGCGATTAATTTGCGATCTCTTACTCACCATGAATTACGGCAATCAACAAGCTGGATGGACGCTGACGCAGTGCTACTTACTCCCTCTGTCCCACAAAAAACTGATAAAAAGCTGTTTTTTTTGTCCCCCCAAAATTGACGATTTTCAATACCAGCTCCTACTGTTAAATCTAAGGCCGATGCTTGATGGCTTCCCTCAATTCACCTGCCATGAAATCAGCCATCGGACTTCTCCACCATGGCAAAAGCCATTGCAAAATCAAACACCTTAACGGCCAGAACTATGGAATTGTAGCACACTACAATACAGTTGACCATAGACTCTCTATGGAGTATAAGCATAACGACGGCAATCGGGCTATTGTCGACCGCGTACAACAGCACTACAGTTTGTCATCTGCTGCTGTCATTTCCTGACCATGGTGTCCAAAACAGACAAGTGACCAGCTGTTTCCAACTTAACCAAGTGCATGGTATGTCAGATATGGTTGAATCTTGTTGTCTATTCGTTAGGTTTCAACGTAGCCATTCAGAATATGCTACTTTTGTCACCATCATGGTGGTGATGTCATTTTCATGTGCCATTTAGGCCTTTAAGACATCAAGACACCTTAGGGTGTCATGCATCATTGAAAAGATATTTGCAAGAAGAATTTGATTTGCATAATCAGAATTCTGTAAAACAAAATTTGAGCTTGATCTCAGGGGTCAGACAGGAACACAATACAATACATAGGTGTAGAAAACTTGTTGCTACCTTTAAAAACACCAAATGATATTTTTAATAATGTCATCAAGAATAATGAGAGCAAAATTGTTTCTTTTTTTCTAATAAGCAGAAAAAATATTAAAAAATGATGTTATGAACCTTTTTAGCCAAGTGCCAGATTTTGAATTGTTGATTTGCCAACACCAAACACCGTTTTTATGGGTCCTGAAATCTGTTTTTGGCTTCAAGAACATGGAAGGCGTCATAAAAATTGTCACTGTGTCCCATCCCAGTTAATCTCGCCAATTTCTTCAATTCGTCAATTTTTTGTGGGACAGAGGGAGTACTATCTAAAGATGAGCCATAATATTAAAAAAATAAGGTATGGTATGATGTTTGGCATTTTTACCATGCTGGAGCAGGAGTTATAAAATATGCCGCAGAGCGGCAACTGAAATAATCAGTGCAAAAATTCAGCTTGCCAAAGGAAGACAAAAGGACAGTAGAAGGGAATGGAAACGTTTTTAGACATGTTTTTACATTAAAGAAATTAGGTATGTTTTTTCTGACCAAGTTCTCAACTCTCCTCATTTTTGAGAGCCAGCTTGATATGGCAAATCACATTGTCAAAAGTGTTCGGTCGGCAACACAAGGATTGCTATTAAGACACACAATTGGGGCACACCGCCATTCCATGTACTTGTCACCTTCAATTACTCCGGCGCCAGACAACAGCGGTACAACCTTCACCAAGACTGCACGCCAAACGCCGGCAATTATTATTCAGCCAAGGAGCATTTTTTCATCACAGCGGTGGCTGGTGTCACCGTCATCGCCGTGAACCGTGAACTCCGAACTCTTGGATCATGTCACCTCATTAGCAACCAAACCCTGGTCATTTATTGCAATACATATTCAGGGGGGTGCATTGTTGAAAGAGATTTAAAATTTATTCCAAGTTTGACACAACCGTGGGAGGGGGGGGGGGCGAGATCTTTCGAAATTTGAACAATAGTCCTCAACAGTGACATTGTATTTGGGGATGAATATAACCCTACAATGGTTAGTTGCTTATTTTATTTATTATCTAAAAATTATTTGCTCGTTCCATCCTCGTTAAAATACTGACAATTTTTCCTGCCTCCGCAACCTTTTCCAAAACATATATCTCCGTGGATCCCTCCAAAGTCTATGCATCTTCCACATCTCCTTGCAAACAAAGGCGGTGGTTGTAGCTTCTTCATCTTTTTGGAGGTGCTGATGCTAGGTGTTGGGTCAATTTGAAACCTGTATTGAGGGGGCATCATTCTTTTCAATTTCGAATTTCGTGGATTCGGGTCGATTTGGGTACTTTGTGTGTTTACGTCTTGAGGCTTTGGTTTGCCAACATTGGAGTAGTACTGGCACATATTCTTTCCACCGCGCCCTCTACAAATAGTGCCATTGACTCCTCCAAATTCATGACAACGTACACACTCCCTTGGTTTTTGAAATTTTTGCCGTGGTACGAGGGAAATCATCGGTACGTTTCCGATCAGTAATCCACCAACAATAGAAGTTTCATGATTATGCAGCGCAATTGGATTTGGAATTGGAATAGGTTGTGGAAGCGGTGTTTCCTTCCAAATGTGTGATGGAGCATTTGTGTCAACTTTGAATTGTTCATCTTTTTGGGAGGTTTTTGTGCCGGTTTGGTTATTTTCGTCTTCGTTGCTTATTTCTGATTGGTGCTGCTGTTGTGGCACAATTGCTGTGTTTAGTTCATCCAACCTGCTGACACCCTCTGCTGTTCTTTGAACCATCTCTTTAATTTGTTGGTTTCTGCTCCACTGGTAGTAGTAGTTTCTTATGTGGACGGGTAATTTTGGAAAGACGCCAACGCCATCCACAAATTTGCACCATGCCAATGCGGCTGTGCTTTCGTCAATCTTTCCTTTGGATTCAAGCACAAACTGCGCAAACTTTTTTCTCTCTTCGATTGTTGCAAAGGGCAAAAAAGGGACCACCGTACCCATTGCATTTGCGAGATACTGTTGGTCATTCGTTAATGTCAAACCTGTTAAATTCGTCCCATTACTGTTGAGAGCTTCGTGAAGGATTTTGTCCTGCAGTGGAACGGTGTCGAAGCTTTCATTAGTGAGTTTGTAGTCACTTGCATTTGACCAATTTGGGAAGAGGTGCTGCCCATGATTTTTGAGAACCAAATTTTGCAATTGGTCAATGAGCCACGTATCGTAGTGACCGATAATGGTAAAGCCAAGCCTTTGTTTTTCCGATGTGTTATGATTATGGCGGTGTCGACGCTCGGCCAATAAGCAGTCGGAGAGCTCAATTCCTGCATGCCATCCGCCAAATGTTACGACGAGATTTTTATGGTAAGCCTCTGTTCTGTTAGTCCCGCGCGAGCACTCGATCAAATCCATTCCATACTTGTTTTTCATTACTGTTCCATCGCTTTTGACCTTCAAATTATACAGAGCAATCATCGCAAAACGGGGTAAAAGCGTTCCGGATTATAAAAAGCATTTTTTCGGAATGTTTTTCCGAGCGGAGGAAGTTTTAAGACCTTTTAGGGTTTTATAAACCTATAATCAAAATAATAAATCGCTTTTAAAATAATAAATAGTTTGTCGGTTTATGTATTCCGTTATATCGGCTTAAGTATTTCAAAGTAAAAATTTAAAGAGCGATATGAGAAATAATAGGCAAAGAAATGGTTTCTCAAATCTCTCTTCCCGTTATGGGTTTAGTAATTCCGATATCGCTACTGAACTATACAAATATATACCCATTATAAAAATAATAAACCAAATTTCAGGGAAATGTTTATCCTCTTTTCGCGTCCTCCTCGCTAATTCGGAACGAAATTCGGACTACATGATGTAGTCCTAAGTACAATACTATCTTGTTCAGTAATTCTGTCCAACCATAGTACACGCCACCGCCACGCAAATTCAGAAGGAAAATCGGAATACATGGAGTCCTAAGTACAATACTATCTGCTAGAGTAAATCAGTCGTACCATAGTACACGCCACCGCCACACTAATCCGGAATGAAATTCGGAATACAAGTACAATACTATCTTCTAGAGTAAATCAGTCCTACGATAGTACAGTATGTACTTAGTAATGTTTCTTATCATCATAGTACTACAGTAACAACCCTAAGCTAAAAAAACCACTGCATATTGTAACAAAGCAATTCGGACCTTTCGACATTCCCATAAAAAGCAAACTTCATTCCGAATTGTTTTGACATTCCCCTGATCATCGAACCAATCCGGGAACAATTCATGTCCAACTTTTACAATGGTTAGAGAAATTAAAGAGCTTAGCGACGAGCAAATCTCGCGCATCAAGAACACCGTGAGGTCTGCCAGAATCAGATGTCCTGAACCACCGCCG
>JALLOT010002205.1:0-13197 GCA_036939595.1 Thalassiosira livingstoniorum | reverse complement strand
GTCTGTCCTCAACACTTTTAAAAATATCATTTTCATTGTAAAATTCCAATAAATTGTCACTGTGCAACCCACAATATACTTTTTGGGTGCAGAAATGTTGTTCTGAGTCAATTTAGCATATCAGTTATGCCCCTAAGTAGTGGGCCAGAACAAGGTGAAATGGAGCTGGTTTCTAAACAGTGTACAATTCTGTACACTGTTCCTTAAAGGTGTACAGGACTGTGCACTGTTGGCAGAAACAATTCGAAAAGATTTACCCATCCACCCCACAAAACTTCTGGTGTGACCAGAGGATAAAGTACTACCTACCCATTACCCATTACCATTACCCATTACTCATTAATCGGGCGGATGAATAGCCCTTTTTTGTTTAATATTCTTTGCTTGCTCGTTGGGCCGAGGGACTGTCCTGCCGAAATTTTTGTTGTTAGAGGAGCCCAATAAACACTCATCAAAATTGGACATAATAGAATTATTCCTTACCTATTCCGAAAGTGAGTTTTACGCTGGTATGTAGATAATATGTCTTTGTACGTATGTTTGTATTTATTCCTAAGTTAGAGGCTGACATTTCCGGGAACAATGTCGCACTATCCGGCAGCATTTTTTATGTTCTCTGCTATTCTCTTTGTATCCTACCTGTGACGTTACACATCATTCAGCGCGAATTAATGATAGAGATGTTCTATGAGTACTATTGTACCTTACGGTATGGTAGATAAGTACCATACCACACAGTACCTTAAAGTAGTAACGTAACTACGTACGTATCAGTGTAGCTATGTAAGTATGTAGCTAAGTATGGCATCGTACGTCATTGCCGCATTGCTCCTATCATGGCGAATCAACTATCGCCGATTTGAGATTGAATTATATATTATCGTCAAACAGCCTGAAGTTAACCATCAAAATTTAACGTAGGTAATACATGCAGATGTCTGCACAGCATTCTATCATCACATCATCACACACCATAACACATAAAAAAATAAAATAGTGAATCAAAAACTCAAGTAGGCACCCCATTCCAAAACCACACAAAAAACCCTAGTTCAATCAATACTTAAGCTCAAGAAAAAATTATCAATTGAAAACAACATAATATGGCTAGGTACTTTCAATACAAGGACTCTCACCAAAAACTCGATAGTGAGAGGAAAGGACTTTGAATTCCCAACCATGTCCCCCCATCCAGGTCTGAAAAAAATAAAGCAAAAGTAACAGCTAGATGCAATGAATATTGTTATTTGAAAGGATCTCAAGAACTAAATGTCTAATACAACTTTTGTAAATGACTTCCTCACACCATATTCTCTGTATCTGTAGATCTTGATAACTGCACTCTCTGATGCATTCCATCTCTTCACTAAATTATCTAATTTATTCCAAAAATCTTCTCAAACTGTACATTAAATTGACACATCCCCTGTTATTATGGTAAATTCTCTTGCGGGCTTCTTCTAGTTGATACCAAGCTTTCACTCAATCAACAGGAAATACGAATCATGACAGACACAAAGTTTGATTCCCTGCTTCTGACTGAGGATTCACTCTCAGTTCCAAGTAATTGGATGAGTTGAAATGTGCTTAATGTTTGTTTTCATTAAGGTCATTTATTTCTAATGTTCATCAAAACATCAACATGATAGTATATATTTCAAGCAAACATCTGTATATTGGAGCTGAAACCGTTATGAAAATAAAGCTTCAAGGTTTTGAGAGGATGTACCATCTGTGACCCCACCCCTGACAGCTCCCCCCAGTGATGCTTGCATGCCTTCTTTCAATAACTGCTCAAGCAGAGTAGTTATAGCTGATTGCCCATATAAGTTGAATGACAAGAGTGATCTTTTCATCAGGATTATGATTTCCTGTGTGACTGAGATTAATCCATTTTGTATTGGCAATCATTCTCATGCTCTGAGGCATGAGATCAAATGTATGGCCTTGGATATTCACTTTCAGCTCAAAGACCTCTCATAGCAGAGTAAGTGACAGAAACTGCAGTGAGACAATGTCAGGAAGAGCAAGAGGAATTTGGTTTATTGATTTAAGAAAGTAATAAAAGATAGACAACCCCTTCTTGGCACTTCATTGTCAGGGAAAATAGTGACAAAGAGGGATGCTGCTACACAATCATCAGGACAAGGTACATTGCTGTCAATGTAAGCCTTAGCACTTCTCTTATCCCAATCCCACATCCAGGGTCAACAGAAGCTGACAAATTCTTAGGAAGAACAGAGCAAACAGTAGAAGTAGCAGGCCCCTTGCAAACAATTGGAATTCCAATCTTGTCAGAATATTGGCCATAGAACTCTTTGTGCTGAATGATTTTGTCACATATTTTTCTAACAATGTGATGCTAACATCCAAACAATGAAGTTTTACTGCATTATATGCTTAATGATCACATCAAGACTAAATATAGTTCAAATAAAAGGGTCATGTGATCATTAAGCAATTTGATTTGGAGCATCTCTCTTCCATGCTATTTTCAGGTCATGCCATCTTTACAAAAACACTGTAGATATTGTCATCATTGTTCTGAAGCAGTTTTTAATGGAGAATGGGGCCTCATCTGATATATGATTGATGTTGTCTACAAATCAGAGCAGCCCGATCACAGCACGGAGGTAGAGTTGTTTTCAATTGTTGGAGCATGGTATATTTGCGTGTTTTGATTAGAATTAGAATTTTGGTTGACTGTCATTTCTAATTATGAGAAAATCATACCAAGGTTTTCTTAATTCATCTTGATCAAGGGTTGGCTCTAATTTTTCATTACTCCATTTTTGATTAGTCCAACATATACTGCTACCAGTCAACTTGTTTTACTCTTGATCTGAGGAGATTGTCAACACAAAATATTATGGTTTTTGCATTTTCATTTTGATTCTTGAGCAGATGATGACACATTGCTGATGATGACAAGAGTTTCTTACATTGAGTTTATTTATACCTCCTTTTTTTCAGAATAGTTGACTGGTGGTAATCTGTGTTGACTTCAAAAACTCAGTGTGGGGATTGACTAAGTCCACAAAGACCCATGTTTTATCTACCAAAGTAAGTAGGCACAATACCAGTAGCACTTTCCAATTAGAGGGCAAAATATTTTTTCTTGTGGGCTCTGCCCACATATATCCTCATGTGGGCACGTGGCCACTACATTAAAACAAAAAAAATCATGTATGTGTGTAGAATTTATATTGAGAGATATCCCATTAAATATGAAAATTTTGTGGGCGTGCCCACCTGCCCTCTAATTGGAAAGTTTTAAATACCAGGCACTGAAAAATGTGGAATTTCTCGAATAAAATTACCTATCGCCAACGAAATATATTTAAACCCGTCTTAATCCCCCACACAGTCCCGAACAGTCAGTTCGGGTCATTCTGGACGCAAAAGGGCAATGGAATAGAGAGGAATTAACGGTTCATGCAGGCTTGATAATATGCAGCGTTAATTTTTTTACTTGCTCTAGTAGTTAGTATCTAGTATGGTAGTTCTAGCAGTAGTAAAATCAAATCGAGAACAAAAAATTATTCAAGAAAAAAAAACATGAAAACCCGGAGAAAACCTTAAAAAAATCTACAAAAAACTTGAAAACAATGAAAAAAAAAACAGAAAAAAAAACACTGAAAAAAAAACTGCCAAAAAGCCGGAAAATGCATGAAAAAGGGAATCAACTGAGATAAAAAACAGATAAAAAAGGTTTTTCCTCGTATGCACGCAATTACAAAACGAACCCGCAACAAGAACCACCACAATAAAAAATATTGTGACAAAGAAGGGGTCATTTCGGACCTTTCCGGACGCAAAAGCTTCGCAAAAGGGCAGTAATGGGCAATGGGCATGCAATTTATTTCGGTGTTCTGCGCTCATCTGTGCATTCATTCATGCCTTTTGTTACTTAAAATACTTTTTCCCCCAATTCCCCCCCTTTTTTCATGCAGAGTAAAACAAACAAAATAGAGAGAGTAAAAGAGCACAAAGCGGCACTCTTTGGCTGGACACACTCTGCATGAACTCCCAACAAAAAACAAAAAACGAACCCGCCACATCGATGATGGCATAAAGCGGAAGGCGGGACTATTTTTTTTCTTCACGATCTCATCAAGACAGCAAGCACCAAGCAGCAAGCGGCAAGCAAGAAGCAAGTGGTGCGGAAAACGGGTTTTCGTTGGACACAGTTTTATTAGTGTGGCAGTACAGTTTTATTACTTAGTAGAGTTGCTGGAGACACAGTTATTAGTAGAGTTATTGGACACAGTTACTTGGTGGTGTTGTAGTGGTTGTTGGACACAGTTGGACATAGACAGGTCGTCGCTGTTGATATTGTTTTGTGTTTGAAAACAGTGGTGTTGTAGCAAGCACAACAAACCCGAGAACGAGCAAGGGAAGTCCTCACTGAAATCGTTTTTGACGGCAGATTCAAGTCTCAAAGTTCGTTCCCAAGAGTAAGTCAATCGAAAGAACAATATCACGGCATCATGACGGATTTTGAACCACTCTCTCCACTGGAGCAAATCCTCCAAGACCCCGAGTCTGACTGGTCTGACATCCGCCAAGCCATGAAATCTCAGGGATGCACCAACATGGCAGTCATCAATGGCTTGACCCGCGGGTCATTTGACAGGAAAGGTTCCACTGGCTCCGCGTCTGCGGCATCAGGGGCAACAGCGGGCTCTGACGGCTTTGGTGGTTTTCGACCGGGTAGGCGAGCCAGCGGCGATAGATTCGTAGGCGGTCTTGAGAGGCGTGCCAGTGACGGGGGCGAGTATAGGAGACGAAACTCAAATGAATCCTTTGCGTCCTATGACGAGCCTCGCTATGGAGGCTATCCTTGTCCGTATTCTCCGACACAGTCGCGAGAACGAACTGGTAGATCCTCAGAACAGACTAGTAGATCGTCGACTTCGCTCTCGGGTTCGTGTTCCTCCATTTCCGTTTCTGCCATGGACTCAGACCATGAACCGCCCAGAGGCAGGGCCGGAAGTACAGAAGTTAAAGTTGTCGCGACGAAAGACCATGATTATCTTCCTTCAAAGCTTGGGGCTGGTATGCGACATAACGACTCTGTCGCCACGGGCAAAACGATGTCGATGGCATCTTCGGATTGGAATGATAGTTTGAACCCGTCGGATAGCATCGAGACTTCTGATAGCGTCTTGTCTCACGAAGACGGCCACCAGGAGGAGGAGGAGAAGGAAGAAGAAGAAAGTCCTGACGTACCATCGAGAGACGAACAAGAAGACACGATCGAGATGCCGACGAATGAAGAAGAACACCGTTTGTCACTTCGTCGTAGCAGCACCCTTAATACCGGCGACGGAAGTGGCACTTCGGGGTCAGTTCGGAGGCGAAAAACAAGCAACCGTCGATTGAGTTCCATGGGCTCCATCACATCCGTTGGTACAATGAACTCGGTGGACCTGATGTCTTTCGGCGTGGAACATCCCGAGGGTGTCATTCCTGATGACTTGAGAGATGACGATGAGTGCATCCGCTTCGGTGGCTGGAATGGGCGGGGTTTGCCGAAGCGACCATCGGAGAGGCACTTGAAGAGTGACCCTCGTTTTCAGATATCTGACGGAGACTTTGATATTGATTTCAGCGACGATGAAGAAGGGGACGACGACAAGAATACTTTCAAACCCAGCAATGTTGTTGATATCAAGCACATCAAAATTCACAGTGAGGACGACGACAAGAAAGACAATAATGATTCTGGATACGAATCCAAAATTCCAAACAAGATGGACTTTGATGAATTTCTTAGCAAGAGTGGATATGGAGATGATGATGCTTCTGTCCTCTCAATGGGATCCGATCTTGGTTCTCCAACACTAGCTGAGATTCTGGGCGAGAGCGAAGCCAAGGCTGCATCCACGAAGGCCGAGCCGGCGGTCACCCCCAAGGCAACAAATCAGACTCGACCAAAGCAAATTACTCCACCAGTCCAGGTTGCCATCCCCAGCCGTGAGGGAGAGACCGTGTTCAAAGGGAACCTTCAAGACTTTTTGAACACGCACAAGAAGCCCAGGGGAATATTTGGATTTTTTACTGAGAAGCGTGTACATGATAGTTATATCCGTTCATCCACAATGCCAGCACCTTTTACATTGCCAACTGCATCGACACCCGTAGCATCGTCTCCAACCAAGAAGACTGACATGAAAGTTGTCTTTGCAATGCTTGATGAAGAAAATGCCAAACAAAAGGCAAGCCAGAGTAGTAGCAGTGGCGGTGCTCTAGGTTTTTTCCGTAGATTGTCCACTGGTGCTCCTCCTTCCCAACCAGCACAAGCTTCGCCTTTCTCGAGGAAGGATAGCACCGGTTCAAACTACAGCTATGCCCCCAAGACTAAGCATGGGTACTCAAAGAGAGCAAGCACTGGTAGCTCTGCTGTTGAGACTGTGCATGTGAAGCAGCACCTGCGAGCTAGTCTTCGAGCAAGTATGGGCCATGGTACAATGAGCAATGATGAATTAGACGCCCCAAGGAATATCAATAAGAATGGATCTTCCACGACGTTTAAACCAGCCATGTTCAATGATCCATTTGCGTCCAAAATGTCAGGCAATAATAGTGCCAGTAGTAACAGCAAGTTCAATAATAATACTTTCCGCCGACACAACAGTGTGGAGAGTTACATCCCGTCAAATCGGCCAAATTGCGAAGAAGAAGACAATCGCCCAGCCATCAGAATTAACCGTGACGATGGGGATGTTGACATTGACGAGATGAGGCGAGAGTTGTACCGGGAAAAGAAGCAAGAGAAGAAGTTGAGGCTTTCTCTCATGAGGAATGTTGGGGCATTTGCGTGAGAAGAATGGTTTTGTCTGAATTTTGTCGTTGTTCGAGCAGTCAATCCTAGGCAATCTTTACTATGGCTTGTCCCCGAGTCTGCACACTGTCACCATTCAATTGAGAACGGGGAACAAAATCTCAATGGAACTACCTAAGTAGCTTATTTAACACATGTACAATATTAACGATCACACTTTCAAGTCACTGTTGTTACTGCTTGTTTTATTGTTCTATGTCAGTTATCGTAGTGTTGTTTCTATTTCTGTAGATACCTCACAAATTAAGGTTACCGTGCATTTAAAATGTTGTTTCTCAGATGATGCTTTAGGCTTCAGACGAGATCCAGTTGATATGGCTTTCTATCAGAAATGCACCCAAGTAGCCAGACGATTAAAAAATGGTGAAAAAAAAAATGCTGATGATAAGAGCTCTTGAAAATCATTTCCAAAGCAATAAGAGCACTTAGATTTCTATTACTTTTTTTTATTGAAACTCTTCAAAAGTCTCTTTCACACTCTCAATTGCAGATAATATCTAGTGCTTTCACATGTGCAGCTAAGTGCAGCCTTCACAGAAATAACAAGATCTTTTGGAAAACACAACACACATGGGTATCCAGAGCTGTATGCCTTGCTTTTTATCACCAAATTCATAATCTTCATATTGTAGTTCAGAATAACAGCACACATGTCAGTATTGGAACTGAACAGCCATATCTAATTGATTTTGGAAAGTGTGATCTGCACATTATTAATTCAAGCCCAACCAGTGAGAATGACGAGAGTGAAAAAAAAGGTGGGAAGAACAGGAATCATTATTTATCTAGGAAAGGAAGGTCAAAAACTACAAAAGAACCATTTTGGATATTAAGACAGTAGCCCAGTGGAGCATGGTAACAAAGAGGGATGCACTGCACATCCAAGGCCTTGCTCGGATTTAGTCATGCATTTCATAGACTCTACCAATCAATCAATTTCTATATCAGTTTTCTAAAAGGAAAAGCCTATTGGCAAAAATCAAAGCAGGCAAAATCCTTTTGTTTTGATGCATGGAAACACCAGCCTAAAAGAAACCTGACTTTTGTCTTTTTTGTTAGCTTTGGGTGTATCTTGCCGTGCACCACTCTGAAGGCCACAGTGTATTTTTATGATGGCCACTTGCTGATGCATTGAAGTTAGTGAAACTATGCAGTGGGGGAGGGAAACAAATGTCAAGATCATACACGTACAAGTTGATATCTGGATAGCATCGTAAGTACTTTCATGGTGCTGATTGTCACAACAGTCTGAGGCATCATTTCCCTTCTATCAAGGACACAGGAAGATTGCTTGTTTGTTTGTGTCTTTGTTTTTCTTGTGTGGAAGTCTGAAATGAATTGTCATCTTGTAGGGATTTTATTTGTGGTTTGCTCTGAGAAGATGATGTTAGTTGGCTGAGTTTTGTAGGAAATTGACATGGCAGCTGATTGACAACAACAAGGGCTGGAAGTATGAATGTACTGGTTAATGTGGCAATGGAAGACTTACACATTCAATCTGGAAGACACTGTATGTAACTGCACTGCTGACCAGAGAGGGTTTCCCCTGACTCAGAACAAGTGCTTTGCATGAGTGCTGAACCAAAAAGGTTTGCCTATGAATAACTCACAGTCGTATGTGGATATGTTTGTGTCCATTTAAGTGAGAAAAAAACATAAAAATAAAGACACACCAAAGAATTTTTGTGATTTTTTACATGTGCAGACAAAAATTTTGCACTGATCCACACCATTTAAAGTGTTGGTTGTCTGAAGGCAGATTTTGCTACCACCTCAATTTTTTTACAAGAACTTTGCTGGGTGGTCACATCAGCAAATCATGTCAAATAAATAAATATATTTTTGGACAACTACAAGACTATGATATCACCATACTCTACATCTCTATTATATTCTACACTAACAATACAAAATTAAAATGTTTCCATACTCTGAAATGTTGAAAATTGTTTTTTTTGATATTTGGGGAAGTTGGGTCAGTCAGAAATATGACAAAATTCCAGCATTCTATCATGCCAAGCTTTCTAATGAAGGTGATTTGAATTCAAAAAAAACTTGTTGCTTGTTGCAGTCACACTCAAAAGAGTTCAGGGTTTGAATCTTCAACAAGATATTTTGAGTGTAATCTTGATAAATATCTTCTACATATTCAATGCTTATTTTTCATTTTCTTCTTCTGCAATTCACTAAACTACAAGCATAACTATTTCTTGTTGTAGAATCAAATGTCATGTTTTACTATCCATATATTAAATTACTGTATGGTCAAGGATATTATTTTGAATACCCTGGAGCATTATGCACTAATGATGATAATATATTATTTTAGTAGTGTTAATGGGTTGTTAGTAGCAATTCAATGCTGAAAAGTAGTTGCAAACATCCCATTGGTGTTGTCAACAGGCTACTCGGTTCTTAAAAGAGCTGTTTGACCAAACTTATATGGTTATAATGGTGCTGTACCACAAAAATGTGTACCTAATAGTGGTACTGAATGATTGTGGCTTCTTGCCTTTTGGAGTATGGTTGATCCTTTGCATGGATGTGATTCAAATGAGCCAAGGATAAAGACCAAAACCTGCCATTTGTTTGGGACAAGTGGTGGTGTTGCAGGTTGCATCCAATGTTGTTGAGTTTTGCCACTAACACCACCATTTTTTCCATTGTTGTTATTGTCTAAAGAGTAATAAGGCCAAAAAAACTGCCCCCTATTTTTCAGGGTAATTGCATTACCAGAGAGTTTTGTATTGAAGATGATGCTCAACAGTTTTTAATGCACAGCATGTTTGGGGGGAGAACTGCTTTACAAATTGAGTTTGCTAGCTTGTTTATTTTAAACTATGTTTTTAGATGCATGTGTATTTATCATTTTATCTATTAGATTTTTAAAACAAAAGAAAACAGATGTTATAACACAAGTTTTAGGATAGTGCTGCAAAGTGATCTACAGTGCAACAATGAGTAGGCTATGTATTCTGCTGTCTCTGCCATTTCAATTGTTGCCATTTGCTATCACCATCATTTCAAACTGCAACACAGCATATATGGTGTATTAGGGGTGTTAAAAAGACTATTAGCAACACACTAGGTTGAATGTTTTGAATTGAATTGTTGCCAATTTGATAGGTAAACTCTATGACAGAGTGGTGGCATAGTCATCTTCAATGTTGATGCAGTTGAAAACTAAATTGTTTCAATCTGGCTCAAATCAACTTTTTGATTTGTAATATTTTTTGACATAAAAGAATCTTCTATAGGCTATTATAGTTATAGGTCACCCCATATGATGGAGTTTGGGTAATATTTATAGTACATTCATTTTTTTGTTTTATTGAAAAAAAAAACAGACTTTTACAATTCATTTCTTCAGCTGGCCATAGAGAGACCATTGATGATTATTTTGTAATGATTTAAATGTGCAAGGGAGCTATTTTTGTCATGACAAAAAAGGATGTATACTTGGTTTGATCAAAAATGTACATTTTTTCATTATAAAATATTGCTACTTATTACTATTTCATACATAAAAATTGACATGTGTGTTCTGGCCAATATAGTAGCCAAAATTAAAAATAGCCCTAGCAACTTCATTTCCATGCTTTGCATGATTTTGGTGTCAGAACTATTATGGTTCAAAATTCAACCATATATTGAACATTTTTACAAGGTACCCGTAATTACAACAGTGTTCAATTACAAATGTTTTTAATTTGAGTTTACATGGATTATCATGGATTATTTCAGTACTTTCCAATTTTCTTAAAAAAATTCAAGCTAGGTTCCAAGATATGCTGAAGTTTTTCCTCTATCTAGTGTCCGTATGCATGAGAAAAAAACAGTAAAACTCTTCGTAGTACCTTTAGTTTTTACTTTTTTCTCATTTGAGCAGATATGAATGCAACTGCACATGACTGTGAGTGGTTTTTTGACACATCTTTCTGGTTTGGAACTCATGCAAAGCACTTGTTCTCAACCATAAAGGTTTGACTGAAAAACACTCTCCAGTCAAGTGCAGTTACATACAGTATCTAGTATCATGACCAATACCTCAGAGAGGATCCTTCTGTAAGAACTATTTTTGGAAGCTTATGGATTCTGCAAATGCATCTAGTATGACCCCAACTGATGAACCCACATCTTGTTTTTTTTTACTTAAAAAATTAAAAAAATCATAACAATAAAGTACAAAAATAGTAATGTAATTTTGAAAATATTGTGAAGTATTATTTCAGGTAAAAATATTTGACAAGGCATGGGTCAAATGACATGCAATGGTTCATGAACTATGTGCTGCTGATGTGAACATTGTTTGCACAGTTGGATTTCTGTTTAAAATAATTAACTAATATAATACCAAAATAAAACAGACAACAGCACAACACTACCCCCTGATATTCTTCTACAGAAAATTCAGCCAGAAGCTGTAGAGCTGTGCTGTGATTCTCAGGAAGATGGCTGGTCCAGCATGACCTGTCAGTTTCATGTCACAAATGTGACAAGTATTGAATCCAATTTGTCTGACTGAGTTCCTGCTGCAGATATTGCAGACCAGGCTAATATTCATCCTTCACACCTTGCAGGTGTGATTATTGCTCTTGCCCATCTTCTTGTTGACTGGATTTGTCATCACTTGGATGGGAGACTGATTTACATGGCCAGATGGCATCTTGTGGTTGGGTTGATCCCTCTCAGCTCTGTGATAAAGATTGTTCTTAATCATCTCTTTGGAAAAAAGGCAATGAATTAAATGAGAGATTTTTCCATCTTGTTTGGGCAACAACATGCTTGATGGAAATTCATTGTGTTTAAAAACGTCATTACAAATATTGAGGCATTTACTTGCTTGGACCAGTTGTCAGTTCTGATGTAACTGACAATCAATTGAATTGAAAATATATTGAGTTAGTTAGGATTCCATTCAAAATTAAATCATTTTTTCAATGTAGCACCTATGATCCAATTGCCAGATCATCCTGCCACTTTCTGCTGTGCTTGTTGATTCCAGCACAACAATTGTAGTATATCTTTTGGACATCTGCATCTGAGGGATGACAAGTTCTACTCTCTTGGCATCATTGAACTTGTCTTGTTCAAACTGTTGCCACCTCATCTGGAAGATTGGTTCTGCTAAGTCAATACATCTTAATTGCTGATGAAATAAAGGTAGTCCCATCCCACTGATTCCAAAGCCACCATATTTGCCACTCCATTGTAACTGATTACAAGAAAAATTGTTGCCCCTTTCTTGAAATTTCTTTTCTGACAAGCAAACAACTGGGAACTACTCTCTAGCTGTCTTGACCACACCAATGAAGTGAAGTCCCTTCTTCTTCATTGTTTTGCAAGTGATCATGCTTTAAAAGTGCAAATCTGCACAAACAACTCTCAACAATCCCTTCTGTGAATACCAGGGCTTTGTAAATTTAAGAATAATTTTGCATACATGGTTCAAGGTTTGCTAATTTGCAGCTGTCCCCTGCAACTACTGCTGAATTTCTTGGAGGTGCAGTTCATCATCCTTGGATTCCTTAATGGCATTGAGCCACAGCATTGTCATTGTCTGTGCTCTGTCATCAGCAGGATTTTGGATCTTGCGGCCATACCCTGGCTAATGATCTCACCATAATTTAAGTGGTTAAGGTGATTTGTGATTTATTGATACACATGTTTCTGATTTCAATAAATTTCTTAATTTTGCATGAAAACTTCTCAAATAAACCAATGTTGGGACAAGTTTTTTATGTGCAAAATATTTCTCAACAAAAATTATCATATGATTTGAGTGCTTATGCACATCTACATAACCTTTGTAAGAAAGTCCAATGAGTTTGTATGAAATAATAAAAAAATTAAAGAATACAATACTTTCTATTAGGGGGGGTGTTGCAATGTGAAGTAGCTACAGGTATGGTGGATTCATAGCTTTTCCAATACAAAAATAAAACAACATTTATTTTGTGGTAAAAATCCTACAAAATTTATGGTAAGTATGGGAAAATTCTAACCTTCTCCAGTACTTTAGTCCAATTTTAAATTATCCATTCAAAAAATAATATAAATGTTACACCAAGGTTGCAAATAATAAATCTTAATCAATATTGTATTTGTTTTGAATTAAAAATATGCCAGTATAATGAAATTGGGAACACCATTGATAGTCTATGTACTCCTTCATAGAAAATTCTAATGATGAAAAGATCAAAAATTACATGTTGTCGTAACAGATGAGGTGGCATCATTGTGAGTCAAACAAATTAAGACCATCATCCCAATCTGATCAAAATCAAATTTTACTAGCAGGGTATACAAAAAGGAGTCCGTAAAAAAAGCGTACTCGTTCCGTGCGGCAG